>JBAFWW010014416.1:0-12275 GCA_036873685.1 Agapornis canus
AAAACACAGCTACTGCAGAGAAGAAAAACTGACTGCAACTGCTGAACCCAGGACAAACCTTAAGGTTTGGAAAAATCATGTATATACTCCAATGGACACTTTATTCTGGATAATAACAAAGCCATGAATAACTAAGAAAAATGATTCTAGATATATGTGGAAAAAAAAGCTAATTTTTTTGTATTTGCTTATGTGCTTGTGTTGAAGTAGGCAGATGCAACAGTAAAAACATAATGAGTTAAATTACACTTCTTTGCAATGTTCAGATTTGTACATGTGTATAAATATACATATGTACACTTGAATGATTCTCCGAGCCCTTGGACACTTGTATGTGTATTTATACACATATTTCCCAGCTCCTGGTTGCATGGTAATACTACTCAAAATAATTGCTAATATATCATCAAACTTACAGATGTAGCCTGTCACTGACTATCATGAGTTATTTAATTTGTTTTACCAGACTGAAATCATGTGAGTGTTCTGCTGAGAGCAAAATCAAGTGCATCTTAAAACTTGCATTTCCAATTGCTAATCAAAACTGTAGTCCGTTCTAAAGCCTCTTGAAGGGAATACATTTTTTATTTTCCCACAGACTTACTTTGGGTCCTTCCTCTACGGATTCTGCAGCATGGCACGATAGACCAATGTGTGCAAACTGGGGGAGGGAAGGTGGTATACCCTGCCTCTGACTAATGGAATGTTGACCTTTGGAAATGATATGTAAAGTTAATAACCTGGTGCAAACCAACAAGTGGTAAAAAAGAAAGAAATATTTATTGTTATTGCAGAGTGAAAGTATGCTCAGTGCCACTTCATAAGTTTGCAAGTGAGTTGTGTTTTATGCTAACACTGTTAAAAAAACCCAAACAACAAGCATATTGTCACAGTGTGAGAAAATTGATTCCTTAGCAGTTTCCAGTTTAAGACATGCTTTCCGAAGCTGAGGCATGCAGTATTTGCAGACTATCTCACTTCTAGCCATCCTGCTTTTAAGAATGATTTGACTTTTAAATTTTGTCTAATGACTAATACTTAAATGTACTATATCCTTTTGATTTTTAATACAAAATGATCGCTTCTGTTGAACTACATGCAGTAGTATCAATAGACCCAAAGTGCACATGCATTGGTATATTGTGTGTATATATATGTATTATATGTGATACAGATAACTGTTCATGTGTGTTATATTTTAATGCTGTCAGTGTTTTCCTACTGTTTATATACAACAAAGTTTTTCCCTAGTTTTCAACGACTATGCTAACTAAAACTGGTTATCTAATAAGAGTGATCTTAAAATTTTGAAGTCATATTTCCTTGTAATAAATGTTCCACATTTGGTATAGTGGGGTGGAAGGAAATGTATGTCATGAGAGGTTTGGTGGGTTTTTTTATTTGCCTTTTCCTGTGTTTGTTTGTGGCTGTGTGGTTTTGGCTGAGCAATTGCTACTTTGGTATAAAAAAAAAAAAAGTAACCAAAACCCCAGGTTTTGAGTTTGAACATGATATTGTATGGCATGGCATGAGCTATCCCTTTGGCCAATTTGAACCAGCTGTCCTGGCTGTGTCCCCTTCTATCTTCTTACCTTCAAAGTGCTCCTAGTGTACTTGTTGGCAGGAGCTGAATAAGGAATTGAGAAACCCTTGAGATGTGCAAGCTTTGCTCAGCAATAGCAGTAAGCAGTAGCTTACCAGTGCTGGTTTAGTAGCACATACGAAACACAGTACCACTTTGGCTCCTATGAAGAAAATTAACTCCATCCCAGTCAGACCCAGTACAGCTTTCTCCTATCCTTACCCACCATGGACGTGCATGCTGGTGATTTCTTTCTAGCAACATTTCCTTAATAATTATTTCCTCTTGAATTGTTTTCCTATCCACAGATTTGGTTTGGATGATATCTTTACCACTGAAAGATTTTGTTGTTTATAAAATTACTTCAGAGATAGACTGACCAGAATAATGGTCCATCTAAATGTATATATATATAGAAAAAAAGCCCTAACACATTTATTGGTGTTTTCATTAACTCTGCATGCTTCCTGTCTTTCCTGTCTTCACTGACCTTGACACCCTTCTTGGTTGTCTGCGCTAAAGCCTTGTTTTCCTTAGTTTGATGTAGTACATTTAAATTCAAGTAGTATGACTCAGTAATTCATATTACTTAGTTTATTATGCATTACCTTGTGTTTGTCAAATCTGTATTTCATCTCCTGTCTTTTCCTTCTTGCCTACATTTTCATACAGAACTCATTATTTGTTGAAAGTGGATGCATAAATGATATGAAAGTAGATGAAATAACTTTGTTTTTTTAATGTGAGAATATTCACTCTATTTGGAGAATAATTAGCAAGCTAATTAAGACCTCTCCTACTTTGGTAGACAGTATAGTGGATTTCTGTAGATTCTATTCCATGGCTTCCTTGGGCAACTGCTAGGGCATACAGTGCCTGCATTTTATGTTCTTATAAGCATATATCAAAATAAGCCAATTTTATACTGAGAAAATCTTCACATGCCTTTTTTGAACATAATTATCCTATGTAGAACTGGTGGAGTGATGACATAAAAATCTGTTTGAGGATAGGTCTTGGTTGTCTGTGTACGGCTGCTGCCATAGGTGTCTGGGTAGTTGTATTGAAAAAGCAGTACCTTGGCTTCCCTCTGTCAGGCAGTCTCTGACTTGGTCTTGTGTGGGTTGGGAACTGAAGGGCAATTCTGCAGCTTCATGCTAGGAAGCTAGGAATTGGAATAAAACCTGGGCTTTTCTTCAAGAATGTGGGAGACATGGTATATCCAGGACATAGGAAAGTCTGAATTTATTGATCCTTATGCTGTATGTATGGGAGTTTTCCACCACTGATTGTTGCTTACAGAGCCTGCAGAATTTCAATCACAGATATAGTTAAACAGTAGCTAGAAGAATTGTTGAAGTATTATGAATTTGTATTTGCCCATCCTTTAAATGCCTTTATTTAGGATAATGCCTTAATGCACCTATGCAGAACCAATCAGTGTAGTAAAAGACTTCACCTTTACCTTTGAAGGCTCCTCCTTCTGAAGGCTTTGCTTTATGCTTGTAAGGTGTGCTGTATATAAGCAATAGCTTAATAAAGTTTCTGATAATGGGCTTTCTCCTGCAATTCTACTTAGGCTGATAAAAGTCCATAATTGTTTTAGTGCTGTTATATTACAGCTATCTATGTATTTGAAAAATCTTAACACTGATTTTTTCCATAGATTATTCATTTGTCTGGAGGAAAAAACATTCCACTTTTACTCCAATTGCTCATAGTGTCCCTCCCCAATAAATTTTTTCCTTTCTTCACCTACATTTGCTTATTTTTCATATATGAGCTCCTGATTGAGGAAATATTCTGTATATATCAGCTAAAATTTAAGCCAGAAGATCTTGAAGCATGTGTTTAGAGCTGACTCTGAACTTTACTGATTCAGCAAGTTCTTTAATAATATTCTTATGTTACTGGTCAGAGTCACTTTTATATAAGCACTCTGTCATTTTCAGTTACAAAGTTTGCTGGTACAAAAGGACTATACGTGAACAATTCTGCTTTTGGTGCTTTTGATATTCTGGATTTTCTGCTATAGCATATTGTGCTCTGTCATAGCAATAACCTCTAAAAAGCAACACACATCTCTAATGACAGTATTTTCTGTTTTCAGTTACTCACAGTATCTTCATCCCCAAACCTCACTCTGATTTTGATCTGTAACTGTCACACAAAGGTGAAATAAGCACTTACAATTAAACAGAAGTCACTATTACAAAACAATCTCAATTTTAAATTGCCTGAGTGCAGAGTAATGTATGACAATTCTGTGCTGATGTTGCAAAGGAAGATCCTGTTGTGTATCCTGTTGGCTTCCACAGTGTTTTCTTGGATGCAAATTCAGCTGTCTATTATGAGGCTATAGAGAAACCTGGGATGATGTATGTTTGCATTGCTTTCCGTTTTGGTGATTTACAGCATACTAATCTCATGCATGCAATAGGGAAGTGATGTTCCATTTCTAGTTTTAAAAAACTGCCAGGGATTATGTAAAAATGGAGGGACTGAGATAACATGGTCACAAAGTCAGTGGAAGATGTTCTGTTGTATGGGGAGTGGGTATGGTTAGTGGCTAGTTAGCAAGACTGAATTTGTTGTGTGATTAAGACATTACTGTTTCAAGACTGTTTATCAGATCAGGGTTTCCTTTCTCACCTTCAGTAGGCTAGAAGGGGTCATGTGCAGCTGTGGCCAAGTTGTACAAGGTGGGAACATCAAGCTTCCATGGCCAGAGGTAATGCTGAGTGTCCCTTTAATGCTCTTTCTCACATGCTGCTCCAAGCCCTGTGTTGCTGGGTAAATTCACATATGAGATGCTGCAGACCAGATGTGGCCCATGAAGTATTTTCTGTAGTATTACAAGCAGATTTTCTGTCAAGCCTCCCACATGTAGAAGACAGTATATTGATACAAATATTATTGTGAATTCAATTGTAGATGATATAGCAGGTTTGCTCCTCACAGATATTCACTCTGATGACCCCTGGCCATCACTACAACTTTGGGAATCAAAAAACCACCACCAGAATCTTATGAATGACACCTCTGAAGATAACATAACAAAAAAGCAGATGATACATAAAACATAAAACAGAGTTTGATGCAGAATATCGTCTGAGTCCTTTTTCAGACTGCCTATAAACCAGACTGGAATGCACATCTGTTTAACGGATGTGGTTGAAGTCATCTCTTAGCATTAGTCACTGACAGCCTGTACTGGTTGTAGGGTGTGTTCAGAGCACATATTTTTGCATATACATAATATTGTTTCTCTCATATATGAGAAAATGGCACAGCAATTTTAGTTTCCAGCACAATTATTGTTAAATAGTAAGATGAATGCAAGCCAATTACAAATACGCCATTCTTAAGTTGGTTCTTGTTTGAAGGCTATGCCAGCTCTGTAATTGCTCGCAGACTAATCAGTTATACAAATTTTCTTTTTACAGATAGAGCAAACTGCTAACCTGATTTCCTGATTATTGTCCTTTTATGTTTTTGTAAAGCTTTTAGATTAATTAATTCCTAGATGAATGTAATTTTACAAGCACAGAGGATGCTTTCTGGAAAGCAGTCATTAATCATCGTCATGTATAACCTCAGTCATATCTTGTGTCTAAAAAATACACTTTTCTATTAATAATTAACATTAACTTGCACTATGCCCTCCATTTAAGAAGTTATCTTTCTTCCTTGCTTGTTTGTAAAAGGCAAGTAATATACTTACAGACTTCCTTCAAAAACTGTTGAAAGTCAGAAATAGATTATGGAAAGTTAAAGATATCATCTCTGATTATTTAGCTGTGGGGGAGATAGTGGTAGAGTTCCTTTGTCAGCATCAGTACCTATGGGTCACCAAATTCCAGTTTTTAGTGACAGATTATCTATATAGGGTGGCTTGGGCACATCTTCCAGGTCTTCAAATGAGGTTGGCATTCTAACCCGTTTCAAGCCTGTTATTTAGCTTTAATGTAATGGATGCAAATATTGGATTGTTCTGGAAATAAAAGGAATACATAAGTTTTTTTTGAAAGCTTACATAGATTTATGGATATGTATGTATGTCTCTGTATTGTCTGTCTCGTCTTGGTAGGTAATCTACTTGGAGGTCATTTCTGACTACATGTGACCTTGAGAGTCTCTTGAGTTATCTTCTCTCAGCTCCCTTAATTTTTAATAGAGATACTGATACCTGCCTGCCTTACATTATGTATAAGTTGCATCTTCCTTTGCAATGTATTTTAAGACTTCTGGGTGAATAAACTTAATTGAAAAGAAAAACAAGTCACCTACTTTCTATCCTGATTTGAATCCTCTGGACTTCAGATAAGCTAAAATATAACAGAATAATACAGAAGTAGAAGCACAGACTGCTAGCTATATAGCCAGATATGTTGTGTTAGCTTTAAAGTCACTAAAGAATCTTCCATGTGTTCCCAGCTGTAGAGAGAATGTATTTTCCTGTCATTTAAATTTTATTTTTAAAAAAGATTTTATTAACGAATTTAGGTTTTCAAAAATAATTGGAAAAAGCTTGATTTCAACAAAGTGAGATTTTTGCAAAAAGAAAAATCTAATAAATTTTTGTGAAATATCTCCATGTGACATGTCTTGGTATTCATTCAGAGTGAATGTGTGGAATTTCAATGACTTTATTCTGCAAAGGCTGAGCTATTTAAATGGTTGTAACTGGAGTGAGAGAAGCTTGCATTTGAGCCCTGCAGCCTTGATCATTGTACCAAGATGTTCCTTATAGTCAAATGTAACTCTAGATTAGGTACAGTGGAAGTGGTTTGTTTCTGAAAGGTTTTAATGGAAAACAGTTGATGTAGTTTTTTAAAGTTTGTATTGCATATTTTGGTAATTAAGAGGTTCCATAAACATGAAAGCTTGCTACCTGAAACATATTTTATTCTCATAAAACATCCAGGTGTCTCAAAAGTGAATATTCTTGCTATCTTTGATGGAAGAAGCTCCCCTCAGTGGATTTCCTCTCATATGAAAATTAGCAAACTTGAACTCACATGTGTATTACTGTTTGACCTTTCAAGAGGAGAATATCATGATGTTTGAACACAGGGTGTTTCATGAAAGTGATGTCAAGAAACATGAAGCATTACTACATTAAAATGAGGCAAGATGATGTCACTTTCAGAACTGGGATTTGAAGGAGTTTTGAACTGGGTTTTGAATGAGCTCTCTTAGTATTTCCCTGGAATAGTTAAATTTTGTTTAATAGGTTAAACGTTTACTATGGACATAAACTCAGGTCTCCTAGCATCCTTATTGTAATACATTTGTGAACATGTAACTAAACTAACAAGACCAACTCAAGTGTTTAAAACAGTAAAAACAGCTACCCAGACTTTTTGATCAAGTGGCAAGCATAGCTATCTTCAGGTTAGTGACTCAAACTTGTTTCAGAAAAGTGAAAATACTTACCATGATGATTAATCTGGGTAGGATAAGAAAAGGTGTCTTGAGTGCTTGTTACTTCAGGGTAGAAACTACTATGCAGTACTATTGGGTGGAGGTTGGTGCGAGAAAGAAGACAAGCTTTGCTAATGTGATGGTACTATATTGCACTCCTGAAACAGGGCTTGTTTTTTTTTTTTTTCTCCAATGGTTTAAAAGTCCTCAGTGAAATTAGAGCTGTTCTTTTAGACAGCAAATTGGTTAGGACAGAAGAAAACTTACTGAGGTTAATGCAAGGGGCTCTTCCTGAACTAGGCCTTACATGTGTGCCACAGTGGTCTGTCTGTGCTATGTAATCCCTCCTTAGGTTCACTAATACAGATTCCGTGCTAATCAGCCTTAATTCTAAAACGTACTTTAATCTTTACAGCTTTATAAAAATACGCATGAGACTTGTGAATGTTTTTCAAGCTACAGTCAGCCTGAATCATGGAGATCTGCAAAGATTTCTTACTTTGCTTCTTGATCCAGATTGTTGCACATAATAAAATAGTACTTATTCTATTTTACAGATTATGTTTTCATTGAAGTAAATGAAAGTGTATGTAGTCAGGGAATAGCTCCAGAGAGTTGCAAGTATTTTTAGCTTTTTAGCACTTTGGCTCCTTATTTGCTTTGAAAATACCAGGTCATTTTGGAGGAGGCAGTAAAAGGGGAGTGAAAGAGAAATAAATTACTACAGAAACCATAGACTTAAAACCAACCTGCTGCTTCCCTCTTTTATTGTGTTTTTCTTGCAACATACACTATTTGGGAAGCTATATGAGTAGAAACATGAAGTATGAATCCTCTCTCCCTGTCAGTTCGTTCTTACAATTCTCTTGGCTTGTAGTAGTGTTTCCACTTAGTTAATAATACTTACATTGCTAAAAGCGCAGGTTGCCATTTTAGCATGGTCATGGCTATACTCCCTTATTTCTGCAATGTAGATGTTCATTCTTTTTAGAATTAGTTGTTGTTTGGGTGGATTTATTGTTCATGTCAATGTGCTTACATATAGGTTTCTGAACTATACAGCATTGGTGTTATGTAACTTTCACTGTCATAATTTGATGGGACTTTCATTGTTTATATTATTTCATAGGTTAGGCGGGGCTGAAATGTTATGGAGGCAGTTAAAAGAAAGATGTGCTATTCAACCACTTTAGTAAGTGGAGAAAGAAAAGATTTGGTACAATGCTTCTAAACTGAAACTAAACCTTTAAGAAAGCTGAAAAAAAACAGAGGATGTGCATGTCATGTTAGAGGAGATGCATTTATGAAAGTGATTGGTACAGTCTTACCAGTAAACATTCTTTTCTTTTATCCCTTTGAGACAGTAAAAAAGGACGGCCACTTTTCCAGTTCTTGGGGGGGAGTGGGGGGTGGTGGAATTTGCTTCCTGAATTTCCTGGAGCTGCAGTCGCTGGATACTTCCAGGGCATTCAGGTAGGTATTGCAGTATCCCTGTATGCTTGTGCTGTGCTTTACTTCTGCTTTCCTCTGTGTCTACTCCTTGTTGCTGTGAACAACAGGTTGTGGGGTTAGATAGGCCTTTTAGTAAGGCAGTCCTTAGGAAGTAATTTCAGATTGCTTTGATACTCTGTTTTTTACAATTGTTAGGTGTGACTAAAGGGAGACAGCAGCACCTAAACTTGGAAGTCTTGTGTTGATGAGGACTTTCAAAACTTCTTGTGATTAATGGCTTTTAAATAGACAATGTGAAATAGAAACAAAAGCTTTTTAATTAATTGGAAATGCTTTTGGAACTGTCAGATAACTTTCCCCCGGAGGCCTCTAAAATATGCATAAACTGCTAGTGTTCACAGAATAAAATCTCACAACAAATCAGCGAGTTGTCTCTTTAGACTCGGTGCAGCACAAAAGAGAGCTCTGAAGGATTCAGCTTGCTGCCAAAGTAATTTTCCAACACTCTTTCCTCTTGTCTTTTCATTTCATCAGTTCACTAGCTTACAAACATGATTTGTTCTTTCTATGTTTTCTTGCTATGAAAAGGGATAAAATACTGGAAGCACTGTAGTAAGTTCCCTGAGGGCTCTCATTTCAAGAATGAGTTTGGTTTCTTTTCCTCTGTCTCAAAACACATCTCCCTCACCTGACTGCTGTAATAAAAGCATTCCACTTCTGTGCTGTCCTCAGCATTTATTGGGGAATCTCTTGTGGATCTGCATTTCTTGAAATCCCAGCATTACAGTTTACTCTGGGTGAGGAATGACTCAAAACTTCATGCAGCTCAGGCTAAGCTGAACTGTACATTTAAAGAAAGAAAGCAAAGACTTATCCTCCACATATACAGTAGCTAATCTATAAAGAATATTACTTAAAACCACAGAAACAAAATAACCCAAAACCCAGAAAAGCCCTAACCATGTATTCAGGATAAATCAGAAAAGTTTGGTGCTCTGAATGCTTTGTGGCAGAGCTGCAGGTAGGGTTTCTTTATATTGCATACCATATGTTACATCTGTGAACATGTGGATAGGCCTGTGACCTTTCATAGACTGAAAGCAACAGTGGCTTGGTATTTTTTAAGAAGCTGGTGCTGTCAGATGTAGAAAAACTTGAAGAGCAAGTGGTACTATAGAGCATGTTGGTCTCCTACCCATCCGTGCACCAGTCATTCAAAAATGTTGTGGTATTATACTGTCATCTGGTGTGTTCATTGCTGGTTTATGTTGGGAGTACATTTATAATGTTCTGAAAGGGTTAATGTATATTAATTAAGAATGAGTAATTTGAGCAGTAATAACAGTGTTGCGGCATTTCTCCTGGGCTGCTTGTATTGCTGAGAAACCCAGGCAGAATGCCAGGCTAATGTAGCTATGCAGATCTTCTGAAATTTGGATCTTCCTGCAGGATTACACTTTGTTCTACATTGAAACCTTTTTACAGATTAAATAATTGTGTGGTTGGCTTTACAATATGCACACAGAGGAGTCAGATAACTACAAGAAACAAATAGGACTAATTTTATACTGAAAAAGCATCTAAGGCATATCAATTTGATCTCATGTTCTGTCATGATATTCTGATTGTCCTTTCACAAAAATAACTCTGCTTGCAAACAGCCTATTGACATAATAGATTATGCTACAAACTGTAGTGTTTGAACTTTCAAAGATTAAGGCTTCATTTAACTCCTATGAGCTCTTTTAAAATGCTGCTTCAAAATTGGGTGTGGGAAAACATGACAGGTTGCTCTGTCTCGTGGTTCTGTCCACTTTCTGTCTGTCATGAGATAAAAAAAAGCAGAAGTGAATTCAAATGAGTATATAGTATTTATATTAGAGTATTAGCGTTTATAATTTAGATTTTTATATATTATGCAAAAGAGGCACATGTTTAAGGCCACATTCAGGATTAAAACATGATTTATGACTAAATTATAGTTTCTTTCTTCATATAGTTTTAATCAGGTAAAAAATAGAAAATACATTCACAAGTACTCTTTCAGGAATAGATATATACTCATAGGTCTCCAACTTAATGTGTTGCATTTTGTCTGCAAATACTATACTTTGCATGCAATAAATCTTCATAAGAGTTTTATTAATTTTTTTTAAAAGGGATTTATACTTAAAACCAAGCAGCTCATGTACATCAGAAGAGCTTATTTTATTATCTCTAGTACTTAGCTGTGAGTACTTGGCATGCAGACTTTAGCATCTTCAGGTGGAAAAGACTGGAATTTGTTCAATAGGATGACATTTATTTAGAAACTATATGTTTGTTGGTTGCCTCTCTGGGGTTGCAGGAAGAAAATGATGGTTGTATGATCAGTGTAGAGGCAGAAAGTTGTGGGGGAGTTCAACAAATAACAGTTGAATGCTTTGGCTGGAGCACAAAATCAAGTGACAGTTCTGAAGGATAAAAATGCTTGGCAGGGGGAAAGACGGTTTCATTGGATCAGCAGTCTGGGAGATAATGATCGTCAAAAAATGTGTACAACCTCTGACATTGGAATGAGGAAAATAGTTTGTTTCTCCCCTCCCCCTTTTTTTCTGAAGAGGAGAATGAAAAATGTGATAATCTCTTTCTCTCTGCTTCTTTGTGCAAGTTATGACATTTTGGAACCAAGCAAAAGGCAAATTAATATCAGTATTTTTGTGTGCAAATTCAACATCTACTTATTTACAAAATGTATGGATGGTTTTGGAAATGCTCACCTTTTCAATTTTAACAGACACTTTTGCTGAAGTGATTTGTGCCAGAAGATGCTTCTCCAAATAATAGGCCCTTTAAAAAGCTGTCTTAAAGAAATACTTTGGAAAACATATAAGGTCATGCAATGAATCCCTGTGTACCGTAACCAGGCCACTCTTTCTGTTAAGAAAATACAGTTCTATTTCATTAGCGTTAAAATGTAAAATGTCAAGACTTAGAGATAACCTTTTTAACTGAGGTTCTCCTGGATTATAGTCTTTTCAAATTCATTTGCTATCAATTTATTGAAAGCAGGTATGAAAATAATTTATAGCTACCTTTTAAGGTTCTTTTTTCTGAACTAAATTTCCTGACATAAATAATTTATTAGCTTAATGTCAAAATTTGCAGTTTCACTTCGCCTAAGGGGGTTCTTTATCTGGACATTGTTACGTTTGCCTTCCTTCATCAGTGATACACAGCTGTGTGTGTCATCACGCCTGTCATACTCTGCACCAGAAACATAATTCCTTCCTAATAATGCACCTGCTGTGAAGCACATCCTTAATGATTGGATACTAATTTTTCAGAAGATGGTCCTTATACAAAGTCTACAGAAAGTTTGCAGGCTGGATTGCCCTCATTGCTGCTTGATTGAAAATGCTGTCTAATAACTTTTCACTCATGAACTCATCTGTGTACCCCTCTACAGAATTAACATCTTTTTGATTGAAGATTTGGCTGTATATCAACTATGCTATTCAAAAGAGCATGAAGGAGCATGCTTTTCTTGTTGCAGATCTTGATTATACCATTAAAAATCAAATTATTGCTCTTCCCCTTGTTTTTCTGGAGAGGAGAATTCAGATTGAGTAGATCCAGATATTGTGGTTTCAGACAGTTTTTCATAATAAAGAACAGGCTGTTCAAGTGTACCTTGGTGGAAATAAAGATGACCTGAGTCTATCATATAGGCACATATGATATTCTGTAACTAACATATATTTTTTCCATTTATGCCCTAATGCTGTAACTGCAGTACAATTCTCAAAACTTTATTTTCATTTCTTCTTTTTTT
>JBAFWW010014417.1:0-15118 GCA_036873685.1 Agapornis canus
CTGATCATCCTCGTGGCCTCCTCTGGACTTGTTCCAACAGCTCCATGTCCTTTTAATGTTGAGGACACCAGAACTGCACACAATGCTCCAGGTGAGGTCTCACAAGATCAGGAGGCTGATTTGACAGGGAGATGGGGGCAGAAAAGACCATGACTTAAGAATGAAGACAAGGTCACCCTGACTTTCCGCACTCCCTTCACTTGTTTCATGCTCCATCTGGAAGGAAGGACTGACCACCCTGGTGTGAGAGCATTCCCTGCTAGCCTGCTCAGGTGCTCCAGGCATAGGCCACACCAATACTATGGCAGCATAGCAGAAACCAAGTCCTGCTTTGCAGTTGTCATGTCAGCTGCAGGCCAGGAGGGGTAACTACCAGCTCACTTGTGCTGTCCTGGCTCAAGGGTATCTCAGAGATATTCAGCCATAGTGGTATTAATAGAACAAACAAACATGGAGGCTTACTGCACCGGCTTATTGGTTCTGCCTTTAGCAGGACACTACACAAATGATGTGTGAAATCAGGATGAACCTAGTCTATTTGCAGTATATCTTAATTTGAAAACTGGCACCTACAGAAGCCCGACAATCAAATGATGGGACTTTGTAGAGGGACTGCACAGGCTTCGCCACGACACAGCTGTGTAACTGAGGGCACAAGAATTATTTCTCCAGTGACTGAGAACACATACTGCTGTTCCTGTATGGGATCACCCTCCTGAAATAACTAATGAAGTTATTTCTTTTTTGCTCTTCAAACTCTTTTAAAAGGCTAAATCCACTTTTTTCATGGCATGCTTAGGTAAACAAGCCCAAGACTTAAAGGTGTTCTATGAAACCCAATCACAGTTACTGGGTAAACTTGTCTCTTTCAAAAAAGCAAGACCCTCAAATGCCTCTCACTATTCCCCTCAGATTCCAGACATCACTTGTATTTTAAGAAGCAGAAATTACCTGAAAGGGTGTGTTTAAGTTCATCTTCTGGAATAAACCAAAGAGTCTAAGAAAAATGCTCAAATGCTCACCCAAGGAGTAAATGTGAGCATGGGTTGGGGTTTTTTTTTTGTTTGACCTATGGTAGCACCCTCGCCTCAAAATAAACTGTACTAGAACCTTCACAGGAGTAACAGCAGCACTGAAGCAGACTTGAAGGGAAAGGTTTAGGGAGAATATTCCCCCTGATCTCTAGGCTGCTGGCCTGGCTTGGGAAGGGAAAGGGTTGGGGGGAAGAAAAAAACTATCAGTATCCATCAGTAAATTGTTCACAAGAAGTGACCCAGAACTGCTTACAAAGCATTCTTAATTTTTCATCATCTCTGACATCTTGTACCTTTGTTAGCAACACTTGGCAATAAATGCACTGCAAAAAGTCTTTCATGCATTCTAAAATTGTCGGTCTTTCCTGGGCAATATCCATTTCATTATTCGCAGAGGTAAATTCTTGCCATGGCTTTTCAATATCGTTTCATGAAAGCAACAGTATTACCTGATAGTTCAATGAACTCTTCCTTCACAACTGACCTTTGTTCTGGAGATGAACTAAGATTCGTCTTACCTAGAGTGTCAACCGACAACTGAGAGTAACAAACTTCTAAAGAAATTGCCCGTGGTAAAAAACACTGGCATAAACCCAGTGAGTAATTATTCCAAGCAGATTCTCACCATGACGAGCAAAGATGAAGAACCCTCTCAGTGTATGACGCCACATGTGGAGGGACACACTAATTACTTTAGTAATTGCACACTACTTGAAACCTTTTGCTTGTACTCAACAGCACCACCGTTAGGCAGTGGTGCACCTATTGCTTTGTCAGTCTGGTTCTGCTAAAGCCATAATCACTGAACTACATGCTACTGATTTCAGGAAAATAAACCAAGAAACCAACTAAGCTGTACAAGCCAAACTTTGACATTATTCATACAAATGAAATTTTTAAGACTAATAAGGCACCCTGCTTCCAAATGCAAGAATGTGGAATAGTGCTGGAGAGGAGATATTCCAAGCACTGAATTGATTTGCCAAAGCGTAAGTACCAAAATGAAAGCAAAGAGGGTTTCAATTTTTACAGGCTCTATGTTTCAGAAACAAATTTTCCTTTATGTTGACTTTTTACTGTATTTTTGGCATTGAAAAGAGCATTCTGCTGAAGAACCGTTCCAACAATGTGAATCAGCTGATGAACAAGGACATGTCTCAAGTCCCTTGACACGGATGGGAGGTGGGAGGGTGTAAGACATCCATTTAGAAATTATTTTTGTAAGTCATTAAAGGATGAGACATTCTAAAGCATTCAGTTAAGAACACACTTACTCAATTATTTTAAAAGCCCCAAAGCAGCCTTTATCATTTCAGATTCGTGGTACGATGTGCAGATTAATTTTGACATTATCCGTTCAGACTATTACACACATTTTATTGTTGCCATTTAAAGGATTCTAATAGGATAACACCATTGACAGCTCAACCTTTATTAATCTATTGATACAAGATGATTCTTCTAGTGTCAGATGAAGACCTTACAAAAATTATGTAACTATTAACAGATTACAGATAAACTATTTAAAAGAATGTTCTTTTTATATCGGTCTTTTCTTTACAATTAGAGACCACGAAAATGAGGAGGTTTAGTCATAATATTTTACTAAATTCATGTTTAAATAGTATCTGAGGCACTTTTCAGAGATTATTAAAAGATACGAGCAATTAGCTCACTCAGAGGTAAAGCTGAAGAATAAGCCTACAGTATTAACTGTTACTTACTTTAGTATTGCTGCTATTTGTTTCTAAAATCCAGGTACCCAGAAGCTCAGAGTTTGTGATACTGAAGTTGGCTCCAAGCTTTCTGTCTGTCTGTCTGTAGTAACAATTATGCCTCTCTGATATTTTTCACATACAAAAGACCTGTTTAAATATGAATTAAACCTCACAAGGTAGGAAACGCCATTACCCTTTACACAGACTAGAAACAGATTGTGGCTTGTGGAAAGGAAGAGGACTTGTGGAAAGAAAAAGGAAGCACAAGGTGGAAAACTTCATGGGCTCCATTTCATTCCACATTTGATCATGATACAGCATCTCTGGAGCTATTCCAGCACACTGTATTATTTTGATAGTTTTAACTACAATCACAATCACAAAGTAATTTAAAGTGTGATATTATTCAGAAAGACCAACCACCTCTGTTCCCAACCACAAGACCTAAACATGGAGTACGCAGATTTTCAAACTGGAGATCTCCTACTCAGTTGTTCTCATCACTCAGTATAAAAACTTCACAGACTTTACACAAAAATAACGTCACATTTCTGCACCTGGACTTGCCAAAAGACATTAAAATATCAAAAGTCAAATTTTGTTCTACATATATCCATGTATTTATATGAGATAGAAATTCTTGCTCCTGCTTTCAAAGCCAGCCTGAGGACAAGAGAGTTTTGCAGCTTCCACATTTTGCCCTACATACAGCTGCTCAGGTGAAGTATTTGTGCAAAAAATACAAATAAATACAAGTACATTGCTATGACTAAGAGCTCTGCAATGCATTCATGGTCCCAAGGCAAGAGCACAGGGCACATTTGAAATTCTAAGTTCCTTGATCAAAAATAACAATCAGACAAGCTATTGCGATAGATGGAAAAAAGCTGTTTTCAGTGAGAATGTATTTCTTGTTCCTTCTGGCAAACAGACCATCAAAGGAAAACTTTCGCCTGCAAGTGTCACAGTTATTCAGTATCATATCCCAAAATGGGTCCCAGCCATTTCTCCACCTCTGCCACAGACAAATTTTTTCTCTGTGCATAATCTTCAACCTGCAAAGGAACCACAAGACATGATGAAGACCCGGAAACCTCAACTTTTACCATTTACAAAATTTTTTGGGACATCTGCTCACAAGGGTGGTTTTGAATGCTACAGTTTTACACAATGGACAGTGCAAGTTACCTGATCTTTACATATCTTGCCAACAGCAAAGTATTTGGATTTGGGGTTGGAAAAGTAGAGTCCAGAAACTGCAGAAGCAGGAATCATTGCTAACGATTCAGTCAAACCAATTCCTGGAGAAGAGAATGACAATTTTCTTATTCTCTGAATTGATAAGAAGCATAAATTCAGAATCTTGTTTGTTAGGCAGCTTCAAGCTTCTCAGAACCCAAGCAGCTTTCAATGAACCTAAAACCAAAACCATTTTCAACACATAGCTTTAAATATATTGCAGATTTTCATTACAGCACTGCTACAGAGTAACTGCACAGTATCTTAGATATTTTGGCAAATGAAATGGGTGGCTACAGGTTTTGAAACACAGGTAGATATTTTTTTGAATTGTGGAAGTAGTAGTCAAATGTTTGACATGTAAAATATCAAAGGAAAACACATGGAATACATTCCTTTTCTGAGAGCTACCATCTCAAGGTTTCTGTGGACCAGGAAACACAATGCTGAACTGGCTTGTTTTCCTGCATATATCTGGAAAGCCTTCCTGCAACCATAAGGATGCTAGATTTTTTTCTCTGTGCAGCAGAACCCCGTTTGTACGCAATCTGGTAGTTAGGGACATAACTCCTTCACCAAAAGCACCAGCACTAGTTTGCAAATTCCCCTTGAACGAGGGTAAAATAAAAACAGCAATGAAAAGGGGAAGACAGCAACTCCTGGAATCGCTTCAGTTCAGGTTGCTTATGTACCTTGCACCACCCAATTCGCTGTTTGCTGGCATTTCAACCTTTCATTTGCATAAAACCAGTTTAAGAATTTTAGTAAAGCAGGCAGAGGTACCTGTTGTTTCCTCAATGTTTGCAAGTTTCCACATGGTGAGTTTTTCTGTATGGTCAGGCTGGCTTGGATATCCAGGGGCAGGGCGAATTCCCTCGTATTTAATTCTACGTAGGTCAGAGAGATCCAGCTGCTCAGCACTACAGTAGGCCCAGAATTCCCTTCTTACCCTTTCATGGAGCTCCTCGGCAAATGCCTTGGAATAGAATGCAAAGATTTTTTATTTTAATTTCTGCAGATGGATGCAATAGCTGTTTGATGAAGACAAAGAACGACAGAGACTTTCTCACCATTCCCATTTTAATTTTAAGGGAACTCTTATCAGAGGTGCGAAATTTGATAGCATTAAAATTCACATACAATACATATTTTGCTTATTCAAGCATTTAAATTTTTTCTCTTGTCAGGAGACAGCGTTTTTTTTATTGTTCTGCTTCAAAATCCTACATGCTCGAAGAGGTAAATACATGGACAAAGTAACCAGAAAAGATGGAGTTCATTATCCTATGGTAGCAATGAACCTTTAATAGCACTGAAGTCATTATGTCCTGACTGCCTGGGTATCTTGTCCAGATGTAGCTATGAAAGACCACATCATTCTTGTGTCCATGCTAGCATCAGATGTAAGTAAGCACCCCTGCTCTTTTTAGCAGAGGAATTTTCCTCTAGCTGAAAGTGGGTAACAGCATCTCTTAACTGCTCTTACAGCTCACACTATTTTGCCAGTGATGGTTGTCCTCAGGAGAAATTTCCACTTCAGTAAATAACTTCAGATGGCATCTAATAATAATTTTTGTAACTCTTATAGGTTGAATTGCACAACTAGAGCTAACCCCATTTGCATTGCACTAAAGCTGCTTAAGTTTTAACACAGTTACTTAGGTGTAAGCATGGGGGCAAGCAGAAGAGGATAAAGGGGTAAGAGGAAAGGGACATCACTCTCTAAACCACTCTAGTTAGAGCTTTAAGAGCATGGCTATCTAAATTTAAGACATGCTAAAAGACTTGCACCCTGGATACATCTGCATGGTCACTATTAAAAGCAGAAGGTGTATGTGTAATTCAGGAACATAATCAGTGGGTCACATGTGAGTCCGAACATTCTCATGTAGAGAAAATAAGATATAAAGATTTAAAGGTAGGTTTTAAACAGTCTTGTTTTAAAATCTACTATATTCTATACGTCATCAAAACCCTCCTAAAGAGCTCAAAGATGCTTCTACAGCTGGAAGATACAGACAGCAGAGTTCCTCTGGCTCAAAAGAGGGCTGTCCTCCTGAGACAGTTTCAGCAGAAGCAGTTCACTTTCAGATTTAATGCAGAGCTTACATCACAGGCAACAGTCTAAGTTTATGCTAAAACTTGGAACAGCAAACTGTAAAGCAAATCTAGCACACAGAAAATTTGCCAGGAATCACACAATAAAACCTCATACCTCTGCCAACCGATCACCAAGAGCCTTTACCATTATAATGTTGTATTCATCATCCTGTTTCCTGAATTCATTGCATAACTCATCTACACCAAAGCAGGCCACAGCAAACAGGCCTAAGTAGTCACAAATGCCAGAATCCAGCGGTGCTATGAAGTCAGAGAGGCAGTAATATGGATCTGTGCAGGCAGAGTCCTTTTCAGCCTAAAGGAACAAGAACAGTGCAATACATCAGAATATTCAAAAAATATTTTAAAGCACTAGTGCATTATTAAAGACCAGTATTCTGAAGACGAGGGGCTTAAGATATTTCTGACAAACACCTAGCAAGGCTTTGAGCCATGATGGCTTCCTTGCACGTGAATTAGAAGAAAAACACCTCACTTAGGCTATGGGCATTAGGTTCATTGAAGAATAAAACATCAGAGGAGGGATGCTGTGCTGAACACATTTACAGAGATATTTTGCTTATATTCACAGGTGATAAGATTTAACAGCTTATTCTGCAGACAAATTATTACAGAATATGGGAGACTTATGCTAACTGCTGGGTAAGAGGAGGAAATTTCCATCTCTAGCACTCACAGATTCCCCACGTGTTAGCAAAAATGAGGGTTGATAATTCACATCCCAAACTGCAAACTGCAGAATTCTTCCACAATTCCTGGTTTAGTATGTTGTGAGAGTTTATAAACACTCCTAGTTTCTTATGCTCAAGCCATGTGCTTAGTAACCCAGATGAAAGGGTGCCCCAGGATGTAGCTTTACACTAGCCACATGCAAATGCAAACAATATTGAATGCCAAGCAAAGTTCAAGTGGTTTTACACAAATAGGAAACATTCGGCTCACTAGATCCTTTTCCAAAATGGAAGAAAGGGAGCAGAAAGAGGGGACTGAATGTTGGCCATAACACCCAACAGGAAATTTTACAGTTGAGCATCATATCAATGTACTCACTGTGGGAACATGACTGATATTTAGGAAGTGGCATAGCTCTTGTAAACCTACCCAACTTACAGATAGATAAAGTTATTTCATGGCTATCATTTAGCTGAGGATTCCACTCCAACTTATTTATGACAGTATTTTAATACTTTCCACTCTCTCCCAACTATATGAAAATTGAGCAAAACACCACACCTCCCCCCTGGAAAAAAATTAATCAAAATGGTCAACTGACTCCCTAGTTTCTACAGCCTATTAGGTTAGAGAATGTACCATAAAACTGAAGAAATAGCCTTTTTCCACAGGTGAAATCTATTATAACTTTAAGGGTCTTTGTAAGGAGTAAAGTTAAGGAAAATATCTCCAACTTTTACATTTACATCACATCCTTAATATTGTCAATGTCAAGGAGAGAACTGTGTATTGAAAGGAACATTTTATATGTGAAACAATAGGCAATTATTCTCTTCAGCTTTGCTCTGCCGAAGCCTCTGCTGAATTACTACATACATCAAAATGAAAGAGATGAGGCTGAAACACACAGAGTCCAGAAGAATAGTACCCATAATAGCGCAGAGCTTCATGAACTTAACCTTTGAGAAAAGCCTGAATCTGAAAGTCTATTGACAGTAAAGGTATTACAGTAGTAAAAACTGTTACAAGAACAACATTAAAAGAGATCTCTCCTTGAGAGAATCTTGGGAAAAGTCCAGGAAAAGAGCCTGCAATAAACTTGATTTATGGGGGATATCAAAACATTTAACTAGGCGGCAAGGCTCTGGAACAGCCCTGCCTGAATGCGTGTGAGAAGAATTTATACAAACATCTGCCATGAATTGTCAAGATACATGAGGTCCATCTCCATGCAACAGATAATCCGTTCCAGTTCCCTGGAACAAATAAACTTGAATTCATGTGTTAGTACAGTTCTCCAGTACTCTCACAGCACCATTCCCACAGAATACTGTACTCCAGAAATTTAGGTAGCTGTTAAATTTGTTTCTGCCATGCTTGATGGCTCTGAGTATGTGAATTATCAAGAAGGCAAGTCAGAAGGGTAGGGAAGAAGAAGAGGCAGAGTATCTTGAAAAGGCTCAATCTATCAAAATAAATGCAAATCTAGGTAAGTATGACTCAAACATGAATACTTACAGAAATAATTATATCAATCAGAATTAGCAGCCAGCTAACCAATTCTGAATTGCCTCTTCATATGGGGGATTTCATGTAAAAATTAAGACTATCAAAACCACTTCTCTCCATTGAGCATTATTTTCCAGGTATTTGAGTTGCAAGTGGTTTTAACCTTTACACACTCAAGGAGAATTTCTCATCTAAGGCAGAATCCAGTGATATTAGAAAACTGATGTTCATTAGATTCTAATTTAGCACACAGACCTCATGTGATGAATTTTTACAGCACAGTGCTTTAGGACACCTTAAATATTAAAATGAAGCCAGAAAATGCATGTCATATCTGAAGATGTCAAATCTATAAGGCATTTTGTACAACTACTACAAGTCCAAATATTACAGTTACTACAATACGAATACATGGGGTCATCACTAACAAGATCTTGTTATTACTGAAAGAAAAGCCATGACAGCATCTGCAGACAGATTACAACAACCATTTTCTGCACAGATTTTTAATAAAGAATTTCTGTTACAGTCTTGGAATTCAGGAAGCTTGGGGGAGGAAGTCACTTTATTTATTTATTTAATATTCTGTCATGGTACCTGTTGCCTCAAGCCATAAAATTTTGCTATTGGTTCCAAAGATCCCACTGCCTCTTCTGCAGCATACAGATGGATATCATCTTGGACACTCTGAGCTGGCCAAAACCCAACCACACCTCTGGTTTGTAATCTCTTTTGATTAATCAACTTTTCCAGTAGATTTTGAGCATCATTATAAACTCTCTTTGCTTCTTCACCTATCAAACAAGAGAGATATCTTTAGAAAAGCTATGTTTTCACACCTAGCAAAATAGCTTTAAGAACTGCTGAAGATTGGCTCATTTTCCACATAATTCTCTGATGACTGCAACAATCTGTCAGCTCCAGCATACAGAGACAGCACAGTGCGATTACGTCTATACACCTGTAACATATATCTTGGGGAAAAAAATTGTTTCAGCCAGCACCATTCTAGTATAGGCAGAGGATGCAGAATAAACTGCGCAGCAGACAGCATGTGCATGCACCTATATTACCACAGTCCAGCAGACCCACAACACCAATTCCAGCATCACCCTTGCATTTATATGATTTATTTCAAGGCCTGCTGAATAGTTTCTAAAGGAGACAGAGCCCTTTTGCCATCCTCACGCACAATAGGGGCACAGATACATCAAAAGCTTTGTTGCCATTTCATTAAAATACCTCCCTGTGGTTTTGTGGGTGAATTCTAAATAAGATGATTGAGCATTTTTCTCCACTTATATTTCTGCCTCACATGCTAATACTTGGGGTTCACCTAGTGTTGCTTTCAACAAATTATTTCAGTGACACTAGGTTTCCATGTATTTTCCCTATGTGTATGTACTTCAAAACATTCAGAATCCTAATGCAATATGGTAGGTCTGTTAGGATTATTTAGAAGAAGCAAATACAATTTCAATACTCACCTACAGTTTTATCATTAAAGACTTTAGGGAAACCTCGGTTGGGATACTTTCCCCTAAGTTGCCAGACATCAAAGAAAGGCTTCCAGTCAATGTATTCTACCAGTCTCTTCAGGTCATAATCTTCAAAGACTTTTGTGCCGATGAATTTTGGTTTAACTGTAGGAATCGAAAGTACAATCTGACATGATGGAAATAATTTAACATTGCTCATGTATGTGCAGCATAACTGATGCTCACCAGCCTCTGCCACTGCAAATGACCTCTTTTAAAATAATTGGCTTAGAATTCTCACTGTCATATAGTTCCCAAGCCCTACCTTACTCTACAGTTACAACAGGATTTAAAGCATAAAAGCCATATAAAGTTGAAATAGAAAAATTAAGGCCTTTTGTTCTTTCATATAAATTAACACTTATTAGGTGTTGGACTCCTGAGCTTATTTCACTGGCCAAAACATAAGAGCAGAAAAACCTACACAACTTATCAGTATTGAACATATTCCACATGCAAATACCTTTCATATTTACAAATCCTGCTTTCTGTACACAGCCATATTACATGCCATGGTACTGCAGAATAGTCCTGTAAATTAATAGGTAATTTATAAGAACTTTTGCAACTGCCACACACTTGTTCAGATGCATGCACACAAAGGAAAAAGTGAGACGGACCACTGTTACGATGTAGCCACAAGCTCTGCACTTGTTTTGTCTGAGCTGTTCAATACTTTATAACACAGCCTTTAAGATGAAAATTAGCACCTTGTTGAGTCTTGTAAATGAAATGACAGAATGCAGTGAAGCGTTAATGTCACTGCAGGGTGCAACTTCCTGTGGAATGCTCTTTCTCTATACTTCTAGTCTCTAATTTTAAAAAAATCAGAACAAACTGGTACAGAAACTGATGGGAGAAGGGTAGGAAAAAGTGTAAGGAGGAATTTGATAGAAATGCCTACGTGAGTTCCTTGAACATGGTATAGTCAGCTTTGCAATAGAAAAAGCCAGTCCAACATTATTTTGCAAACTAGGCATCAGATTTACTTTTGATTCTACAGTGTTATGGGTAACTCACTGTTTAAGGAATTTTTTTCCAATTTTTTTATTAACTATTAATTTATTTTTTAAATATATTGTGAAAACTAAAAAGCAGACACAAGATGCTCAAATGAATGCAAAAAAAACAAAAACAAAAAAAAAAAAAACAAACAACCCTCTGCTCAGCCAGACATGAATTTACTCAAGTCTTTACTATACCCCAGAGTTTAATGAAGCATAATCTAATTAAAATATATACAAAGTAAATGCATAAAATAAAGGCACAGCAACAACAAACAACGTTTAAACTGACCTGGTTTATGGCCTGATAACCAGTCAACATGGAAACCTTTTCTCCTAGCTTCTTGTAAAGACAAGTATCTTCTTTCCTATATGGACATAAAGGTTAGTTTCACAAGCCAGCCATCTTTCAGACAGATAAACTGTAACTGTTGATTTGGTGGTAGATTTTTACTCAAAACAGTCATCAGGACAAAGCTGACAACTGACAATTTCAGTTCCAACAATGCCCGGTTCACAACATAATTAAGATTACATCACAACCACAGCATTATTTTTTCCTGCAGGCTTCTAATGAAACTGGTCTACAAGATTTATAGTTTCCCTAAATTACAGAAGAAGTTCCTTTATTACTTCAAATACATGAAAGTACAGGTACAGCAAGATATTCTACTACTGCCTGCAAAAAGCTTAGGCTTTCAGTGACACCACCACCACCACTGACTGCAGCATGCCTCTGGGCAAAACACTGGCTCTTTGGAAAGGTACAGGAGATTGATAGCAACTTCAGTAAGGCCCATGAATTCACAGCCGAGTTCTGTGTAGAGTGCTGCACTTACTGATCTCAGCTTAATGGACTGGCTCCCTGTGCAAAGACAGTCTTAAACTTGGTCAAGCCAATCATTCTCAGTAACAGGCCTCATGCCTTGACCAGGTAAGAGCTGGATGACTTTCATCTTGCCTCTGTGTTTATTCACAAAATTGGCCTCAGAGAACTCTTATGTTTTTTGTTCTGTATTGTTAATTTGCACAGTCCATCTATGTATTTCATTACTTTCTTTTCACTTTCCTAAAATGGCAGCCTCAGCTCTCTACTTTTGAGACTTCTCGGATCCTTCATCTAATATGAACACACCAGGAAAACATGGTGTTGTCAAGTGTGTCTCAGTATCAGCAAATCAACCAGTGCTATTTTAATTATCCTAGTGTAGCTCCCTGTTTCCAGCTACTGCTCCAAGAATACGTTCATCTCCTGTATGTTAGTTAAGTTTAAATTACTGCCAGCTCCAAGGACACGTCCTAGATACCACTGACTGCCCATTGAGGATCATCAAGCATGTGTTAGGCTCAGACAGAATTTTCCCTTGTAGATTAGAAAATCTGATTTCATAAGCACTTCTGGAAATTTTCCATCGATTCTACTGCATGTTTCAAGTTGCAACAAAATATACCTGAAAGGTTTTATAAGGAGCTGAAACTGAGAGTTGGTAATGGACAAGTACTAAGCAATTGACAGAAGAAAAGCTAAATCGGTTACATTTTTACCTTGAGAGACTCATAGTGTTCTTGTCTAATTTCTTCATATTCCTCTAGTATTTCTTCAAAGAAATCATCCTTTACACTTTCATCTAAGAGCTGGGAGCACTAAAATAAGGGAAAGAGAAAGCACTAAGTACATAGTGCAATGTATTGTAGTAAGAACGAAGTAGGAACTTCAGGCTAAGCCATCTATCTTTCAGACTCACTTCCAATCAGGCTTCACAACACTAAACTAAGCCTTACCACTAACCTGCAAACCAGACTGGAAACATATTCAAGAACATGATTATTACTGCCCTACACTCAGGTGACATTAGCAGAGCCAAGTCTAGCTCTGGAAACACCCGAGAGGAGGATACTCCAAGAATTTAGAGACTAGATAATTGTAGAAGCAACACACAGTTTGGCCTACATCTATCCAGCAGGTACTTGCCACCAAAGACTACCAGAAAACTCCAGCTACACGTTTCATTGCACTAATGTTGCTGTACTACTAACTTCAGAAAAATATTCAAAACAGAAAGAACAGCAGTTCATATCTAACCCCACTGCTCTTCGCTGTAACACATCTCAAAACTACAATCAAGGACTCAAAGTGATTCATGCCACCCCTGCTAGAAAAATGGTTGTAAGGTAGCAAATTTAAACAAAAGTATCCAGTGACAATAATTGACAAAAGTCACAGGAGATAACCATGTGGCAACAAAAAGTAACTGAATCAAGTAGTTTAGAAACTGGTCTCTTATAGTGCCCCTTCAATTTTCTGCCATAACATTAAACCTTATCGTTAAGGATGAGAGGTACAACAGAAAAACAGGACATATGATTTTGCATGGAAGAAAAATTATAATTTAGAACTTACAACCACAACACTCTTGGATGCATCCAGGACATGAATTACAGGTGCGCTATATCGTGGGGCAATTTTAACAGCTGTGTGTGTTCTTCAAAGAAAAAGAGAAAGAGTGAGCATTTCACAACACAGACACAGACACAGACACACACACACAAAAAAAACAAAACAAAACAAAAAGCAGACAATCCCCAGCAAAATAAATCCTGACTTAATGCATAGACCAGAACTTTTAATAAAAGAAGGCAATTCATCCATCTGCAACTGTGCTGGGTTCAGCTGTGTTATTTTACTCCTTCCTAGTAGCTGGTGCAGCATCGCGTTTTGGCTTTAGTCTGAGAACAATGCTGAAAACACACCAGTGTTTTAATTGCTGCTAAGTAGTGCTTACTCTGATTGCACAATGAGCTCCAACAGGAAATCCCAGTCACCCAAGAATCCTACAAGTCATCATGGACTGGCCAGAGGGCAAAGATTTTGAAATGTCACCAGAGAAGGAGGTGATGTGTGCTGAAACCAGGTCAGTTACACATGAATGATTAAACACAGATTTTAATAACAGGTACATAAATACTTCTCTTCAAAGAGCATGAGAATGCTTTATAAATAATGTGCCAGCTCACATCCCCTCACTGTCTTACCAGCTGACTGAAAATCAGCAGCTCATTAGTCTGAGTCTCAGAACTTCTGTGATGATTTTCCAAACGAAGCTTACCCAGAAATCATTTTTTTTTTAATCTTTTTTTGTCATCTTACGTTTCTCCCTCCTACATGCCAGTTTCTGGGTCTCTGGATTTGCATTAACATATCTCAGTGATGATTACTCCATTTTTACAATGCTCTACTTCAAAACTTGAGGCACAAGCCCTTTACTCACCTAAAGAAGGAATTTGGCCAGTGGTCAAACAAATATTGTAAACTTGTACCTGCTTGGTCAGTCAAGTCATTCACAAGCTCCCAATTCACCCAGTTATTTAGCATTTACTTATATTCCAGTCCTCATTCAAATATTTCAGCATAAAATAAGGAATTACTTCTATATTATAGCATTTAGCTTATCAAATTGAAGTTTGGAGTCCTAAACCAAGGCCTAAGCTATCATGTGAACTACAGCTGACTTGACTACCCACATTCCTGAAAATCCTGGCAAAGGCAAACTGTGCAAGCAAGTGCAGGAACAAAGACCATGCAGGCCAAAGTACAGTTTGCCTTCTTGCATGTTCAGGTTAAACACTGGTTTTTAAACAAATTCTAATCAGAGCCCAGGAAGCAATCTTCCACAGCAAAGATGTCCTTTTTCTTCAGGTTCTGTCAAATATTTCGAGCACCTGGACATGGAGGTTACTGATGACTGTTCAACACAACGCTGTAACCAACTGTCCAGGATCTTCTTACTTCACTTCTAGGCAATGCACTTTAAGCATCAGCAGCTCTACATTTTAGAAGAAGATATTGTACCTTCTATTTTGATAGGAACATATGCAGGAAATAACCAGGTTCTACAATGGCACTAGTATCAACTTGTACATACTAATATCTTGCTATTTTTTAAAAGTAAACATTACAACATAACTGTCACAATTATTTCTCACCGTCTGAATTTAGTAAAGCAGTACAGTAAGAATGCAATCATCATTACTGTAAGTTATGAAGGAACTCTATTTTAGATTCTGTAGACAAAATCATAGAATCACAGAACAGCTGGAAAGGTCCCCAAGATCATCTAGTTCCAACCCCCCTGCCATGACCAGCGACACCTCACACGAAACCATGTCACCTAAGGCTCTGTTCAACATGGCCTTGGATGAAGCCATGGATGCCATGGATGAAGCACTCACAACTTCCTTGGGAAACCCATTCCAGTGCCTCACCACCCTCACAGGAAAGAATT
>JBAFWW010014417.1:15979-29079 GCA_036873685.1 Agapornis canus
ACAACTCTTTGCATGCAGCCATCCAGCCAGTTCTTTATCCACCGAGTGCCCCACCAATCAAATTGATGTCTCTCCAATTTAGAGACAAGGATGTCGTGTGGAACAGCGTCGAATGCTTTGCACAAGTCCAACCTCCCTCTCTTTCAAAATCAGCCTCCTCTCTTTCAAACTAATCTCACTTTCCAACCTTTCAAGTACTTATGGTCTCCTTATTCCAAGTAACAATGTCTACTTCTTACAGAGAAAAAGTGCAGATGGCTAACAACCTCTGACAAGTACACAACCTTTGAGAATACACACAGAATGTTAAACTTGAGACTCCAGAAGTAAAACTAGATATATATTATCAATCCAGTCTTCAATAAGAATATCATTACTTAACGTATATCTTATAGAAATTGTATGTGTCTAGGCATATGCATAAGTATATATTTACATGCAGTTCACTTGAATAAACTTATTATTTATGTATACAAAATTATACCTATATTCTTCAGTAGTTTCCATACTAAAACTAAAACTGGGGCTGCCTTGCTGAGGGCTACATTCATCTCATTCATCCATGTGAATGAATTCTACAGATTTGTTTGATGTTGGTTATTTAACATGAATTACTAGGCCACTAATACCCTGTGAATAAACACTAAAAAGGTCTGAAGAAAGGGCTCTCCTAGCACCTCCACTTCAATAAAGCCCTCCTCTTCTCCCCCCCCACCCCCCACCTCGTTTCTCTTTTTTCTTTGTAAAGTATTAAAGCCATAGGAAAAGCAACTCATACAGAATTTAAAAAAAAAAAGGATCCAGTTAACCTTGCAGTGTAACTACAGGACCACTAAAGACAGGCAGTGATTGTACTCTTCACTGTCTATCAAATTATGGGACAATTTGCTAAGGCCAAAATTACAGAATACAATCATTCTGCTACAGCATGTGCAGCTCTGATAAAGAAAGCAATAATGCTAACAGCTTCTAGTTATGCAAGAAAGGACCTCTGCAGCCTTCTGAGCTGTCACCTATTCAACCATACTGTACATAAACCAGTTAGCAAAGCGTAACCTAAGGGCATTACATGTGCCCAAAACACATTGTGCTAATGCTAATAACTAGGTGTCAGTGAGCTGTCAACACTGGTCTTCAGGACATCATAGCAGCTGTATTACTTCATTTGCACAGATCTGAGAGAATAAGATCTCAATAGAAAAGCTTAGACTATCAAAAGCAACATGGTAACTACTTCCAAGGCAAGCAGATAGAATTTATCCCCTATCAGCTTGCCTGAACGGGACTGCTGCCTAGCCCAGTCAGCACAGCACTGAACAGTATTCCAGGAAAAACATTAACTTAAAGCTAATAGCTCCCTGACGTCAGCATGACCATTTCTAGTCTCAAACACTGCATTCTCACAATGCTTTGGTGAATCAAAGCAGACCATCCACACCCTCAGAAGAACAGAACTGTACTCAAATGCATACATGCGTGAGCTTCTAGGAGGAAATACAGTACTTCCACATAATATTCACATGCAAAATACACAATATTTGCAAAAATGAAATGTTTCATGTATCTATTAAGTGTTGTGTCTCAATTACATTTTACCTCTATATTGTAGGACTTCTGGCAGAAGAAATAACATTGATTCTTAAGTAAATACATTCACTCTTAAACAAATCCATACTGGTATGGATGTTGGGGGAAAATGAGGGAAGGGGAAAGAGAAAGCTATTTTTGCTTTTTGCCAAGTTTACACTATTTTCATACACATTCCCCATCTTCCCAACTCAAGTATCTTACTTAGAAGTAGTTGCTCCTCCAATCAGCAAAGGAATCTTTATTGCCAATCTCTCCATTTCCTTGGCAACAAAAATCATTTCATCCAAAGAAGGGGTGATGAGACCAGACAAGCCAATTATATCTATTGCAAATTTATAAACAAACATACACAAAAGGATTAGTAAATACATTCTAGAAAAACACAGGATTTATTACAGAGAGGTTTTCTTTCATACATCAAATAGTTTCATGATTCAGATAGAACACTGTGAGAGAAAAAGCAGGGTGGTTGATAGCCTATAAGTGGGGTTTGACCTAATTAGAAAGTGAAAGCTTTCCAAGAATGAAAGTGATTCCAAATCCCTGGTTTAAGATATTAGTCTTCACAGCTGCTGAACTCTTCTAGTTTCAGCAACAAATACACAGTACTTTTGATCAGCAAGCATCAAACCTCAGAAGTTAGGCACTGAAGAGGGAAAAAAGACAAAATAATGATAAGGTCTGCTCTTGGAAACAGCAAATGCTTTTAAACTTCACTAGAATATTCAACACTAAATTATCTTTCCCAAGATGCATTAGACTGTTACAAACCGAGTGAAACTGGCTTCAGGAAGTTCATTATTTATTAGAACAATTTAGTCCTGATTTCACACTTGCTGATCTGGCAGGCTGAATGCCGAGTTCTTTTGTCAGTTTAAGGCCCAACACAAGATTATTTAATCGTTCCAAGTCTCCATTTAACCAAATACTAAAACATCTCTCTTAGAGTTTTCCTTTTGATACAGGTTTTTAGTTCCTGAAGCTAAGTTACACAGAAGTGCCAAATATTAAATAATTATTACTATTTTTAATGCAACAGTTCTGATCATCTGAAGATAGTCTGACTAAATCATAGACAGCATAGGAATGCAATGAGTAACAATATAAAAACTGCAAGTGGGTTTAAAAAAATCAAACAATTCAGGAGTACTACTGAAATCTCTCTCTACCTGCTTTGTTCTCAACAGCAGCTCTCAGTATCTTATCACATGGAGTCATGACTCCTAAATCAATAACTCTGTGAAAAGAAGTGAGATGACAAGATTCTTTAAGAAAACAGGTCATATTTCTGCTAAAGGGCAAATACATTGCTCTTACTGTAAATAACTGACCTAAAATGGAAGTTAAAATTGAGATTTGGGGGTTTTTGTTTCTCTTAAGACTTCTGTAGGGAATTTTAATAGAAGAAATACCTCGAGTCTGGCATAGTTTTCAACACATCAGAGTTCCAGATGATGCAGTAGATAAGAAAATACAAGTGTAAGAGGGTTTGGTTTTGGATTTTGGGGTTTTTTTTGGAGAAAAAAGCAACCAAAAAACCCAAACCAAACCCATTGTCTTTGTGGTTGTACTGAGCGTGGCAGAGATGGAGTTAATTTTCCTTATGCAGCTGCTATCCTGCTGTGTTTTAGATCTGTGACCAAAACAATGCTGATAATACACTCACATTTTACCTATCAATTTGTCCCACATCAAGGCCTCTGTTTCTGATCAGGTTTTTGTGGACATCACATCTTATGTCAGAAACATAAAATAATTCACATCAAGGGCTTTTTTGTCTTCTTAAAGCATACATTTTATGAAATGAGACTGTATTCCTATTAACCCTAGCAATTCCCAAGACTTTCATTTCTTACGCCACCCCAGCCTTCTACCTTCACTCAGCCTTGCTCATACTCAGACTGACAGAAAACACTATGGCTTCAGTTCAGTAAGTCCCAATAAAGCTGAAGAAAGCCTGAAACCAGTCAACAGATTTTTCAAGAAATAATGAAACAAAACATGCTGCATATACACAGCACTGTTACTGGCTTCAACGCCTTATGTTTTAAAATAAGAGATCATTTTGGCTCTTTTTAGAGCAAATTACAGCCCCAAGTAAAATCTAGAAAAAAAAAACAAACGGAAGGAATGAAGACAGAGTTCCAAAGCAGATTCAGCTTTGCACAGCATTTGACAGACATTTGGCAAAGGGTTCTGATGGAAACGTGACCATTTGTTCCAACACTGCTGCCAATCCCCTGCACATACACAGGGCTTGAAAGAGCTGATATACACTGAAGTTCCATATTTTGAAGCTCAAACAAGAGGAGAATCTCATCTCTTATTTAACAAAACATATCCCAAAATGCTTTTAAAACCTTACAGTTAGCAAACAGCTTGAAAGAGATACTAAAAGGTTGATTTGAATCTCACAAGACTTCATTTTTCCACAACACAACACATAGCCCACACATAGCTTTGCCTACTGCAATTATCATACCTGATTTCTTCAGATGTTATGCATTCAAGACATTATACTCAACTAATACAAAACAAAACCAAAAATTGATGCTCTCATCTAATTTTCAGGTGATGTTAAACTGTATTCACCTCAGATACCAATTTATTAGGAAATACAAAGTATTAAAAGAGGAAGTTGAACTTCCTGTCGCCTCCCCATTAGTATTACCTGATACAACTTCAGGAACAGAGGATAGCTCTCAAGAAATGCCAACTTCTGTTATCACCACAGCTGCAGCTAGCCATTAATTAGCATTAGTTAACTAATAAGCCAGTTGGCTTCCTAGCTATCTAATGTCAGTCTGCTTACCTGAAGTTGTTGCAGCCCAGAACGACTCCCACAATGTTCTTGCCAATATCATGTACATCTCCTTTCACAGTTGCTAGCACTATTGTACCATGGTAAGGATCCTGAAGATCAAACAAATAACACAGGAGTTAAATTACTCAGAAGACTCAGTATGTTTGCACAGATCCCTCAACATATGTTTGCACAGATCCTTCAACAGTGCAATCTTAATCCATGACTGAGACTACTATCATAGTACAAGAAATTGCAAAGCACAACAGAGGTAATACTTTCAATTAAAAAAAAATGTTTAAAAGATTCAAGTACTAAATCTCACACAAGAATTATTCTTGAAAATTGCATGCATGTTATTCAAAAAGCTGTGTTTTTAAAAAATCCAACAAAACAAAACCAAACAAAACCAAACCAAACAAAAAAACCAAACACCCCCCCCAAAAAAAACAAACAGCAGCTAAAATAAAATCAGATCTGAATAGCATTTTGTTCAGTCCAGTAACTGAACTCCTAACGTACCTCCACTCCAAATAGAAACCTCACCAATAAAGTGTTTAAATAGATTAGATATTCAGAACAAAAGGGTATGAACATTCATAATTGCACTCCTGTTTGTGCATCAAGAACAATCTTTCAATGCAATGCTGAGAAGAATGAGAGGAATTAGCAAAAGCAGAACAGACTAATTTTTTATGCAACACTAACAGCAAGGGGGACATTTCAGTGTAGTGATCAGGCTACTTCACATTACCCAAGCTGAACAAACAGGCTAGAGAAAGGACCTCATTGAAGAAGGGAAGCTGTACTGTCATAAACTGGTCCCTATGTGAGATGAGATTCAGCCCTGACCAAGGGGGCCTACCAGCAGGGCAACAGTGCAGTTTCCTACAGCAATTCTCCATCAGGGCACAGCCCTTAGTGATACACTTTTTAGTTGTATAATCAGTGTTGTCATTTGGAGCAGCTCCAGGCTATCACAGTGCAGGAGCTGGATCAAGATGCCAGTAACAGACTACATGAATTGCACAGAATTTAAATAAAGTAGAAATCTAAGCATATTCTATGTAAAATGACAAAACAGTTTCCCAGCCAGCATCTCATCTCCTTTGCAGATGGCAGAACTGGAAGATTAGATTCTTCTATGAAGCATGTTTTATTTCTGGACAGTACAAGTAGCTCTCTTACTTCATGAGCTTGCATTGCCTTCTGTGGTTGCAATTTTGTGGGAGAAAGCAACTTTATATATTATCAAGAGTGATAATAACATTTCCCAATACATTTGTTGAATAAAATCCCTGGATCCCAACCAATTCTGCTGTTTATGAAAATTTATTATCTCCCCAGTGCTCCTGTTGTACAGAAGACTGTGGAACAGAGAAGGCAAAATGGAGGTCTGCAAGTCAGCCAGCTCAGTACATCAGTAAAACCAATTTGCAGCTGAAAATGCACTGCGGGAATGTTAGAGAAAACTGAGGAAAGAGCTTAATTGAGGAGTGGGGGAAGAACAAGGAGTGCTGCCCATATGCATCATACCCAGTAACTGCTGATGATTGACACTAGTGATTGATATCAAAGAAAAAAAATTATTTGCACATGGAAGAAGGAAAATCTATGCTGGGCAGCAAACAACTTGGGCCAAAGCACAGGCCATTTTAAATAAACCCTATTTAGAGTACACTGTGATTTCAACTGTCTCAAGCAAGGAGGTCCTCAAGTTCTGGGCATACATCCAAAGGGCTTCTTTTTTTTTTAATCTTGATAGAGATCCACAGACACAGCTATTTATCTTCAAATGTAACTCCCAATGCTTTGCATTTCCTGGCAGGCTGTGGGTAAAACTCTTCTGGAGGTTACAGTAGCCTGAGTAGCACCAGACTGATCAGCTACCAGAAAATACAAATCATTTTCCTTCAAGTCAGCATCTAACTTTGGAGAAAGATGCAGCTGGTTTTAACTATGTCACCAGTTCTCTACACAGTGACTTTTCCTTTTTTTTATTAAGAGGAAGGCACTACATCCCTTGCCCAGCAGAAGGTGAAGAAAGCAGGAGGACAGAAGCCCTAGTTTTTCCTTCCTGTTCTCCTCAGCCACACAGAGTATCTCCTAATCTCTTCAGAGTGCTACCTGTATTTTTAAGAACCTCTCAAATTCCACTTCACTTATTTTTAGCCAGAGAATTAAGAGCCAAAAAGTTCACAATAGATCCTAATCCAGAGCCCATGGAAGCAATGGGGTAATGATTTTCACTGACTTCAAATAGGATCAGAACAAACCAGAAGGTGCCAGATACCTGCATTGTCATCTGAATTAAAATAAAATAGAACAGGATGAACAGGAGAGAGATGACACATTGAAAGGTGACTCATGACAGCCAGAGAACAGACCCGCTTGAGATACTGGAAAGAAGACATCTTCTTTACATCCAGAAAGAGCATGGGAAAAGAGACTAGGCATTCTACTTCTTCCATTAAGATTAGTCAAGCCTGATTATCAGGTCATTTTTCTTTCTAAATTATTTGCTGTATTTATTCCACTTATGCTGGACAATCACAGATCCACAGTAAATGGAAAGATGCAGTGTAAGAAGAGTTCAAGGGAAGACTTAGGAACCATTCAAAAATCTACAGAACAGAAACCAAAGAAAATGCATAAATATCACAGTTTAGAATCTATTATTCTTCCTCTTTTTTGAGATTCTGATAACAGTTGTCTCTGAGAACCAATGAAGGTAAGGTTCTACAGGACTAACAAAAAGTGAATATACATGAAATTCAAATTTGATAGTCAGATAATGACAAGAGAGGAAATATATTTAAACAACCAAAACTTTTTTGGGCTCATTTATATTTTATATTTAGAATTTAAATTTACATTTATTTATAGTTAGAATATGATATTCTATTCTAAATATAGTAGAAAGCAGCAGACATGAGAATTTAAAAGGGGATTTTATACAGTTCATCTGAACTTTTCTGTGGAGTAGAATCTTGTCAGTACAGAGAAAAAAGGGGCATCCTACACCTTCATTTTCCAATGCTCCTATCGTATACTCCATTAACCAAATTTGAAAGAAATTAGTTCAAGTATATGCACTGGTAGTTGATAAAACTATTCTCAGGAATCACCAGCTGTTGGCTGTAAAAGAGGAAATGCTATGAAGGCCCGTATTTTCAACTTTATATATTTTATATATTGCATAACATGCAACAGCAGAAACTGGTGGAAAAATACACATATAAAACCACAAGTATATTCACATCCTGTCCCCTGCAGCTTGATCATGGCTACATGTGCAATAAACACACTATTCCATTGTAACAAGAGGTCCTGAAGTCAAAGCCTGTGAAGAAAAAGGATGGAAGAATTTGGTTTGTTTAGCTGGGAGAATAGTCAGGGGAAGGAGGAAGGGACGAGCTCAACAAGGTAACAGGCTTTGAACATGCAAAAGGGATTTCCAGAGTGCACCAAGGGCGGAAGTTGTAGAAGCTAATGGCAAAATTTGCCATAAAGTTAGAAGCACCATAAATAACTAACCTTAAAAAAAATAAAAGAATTCAGTAACACAAGTATAAAGGGCCTACAAAGGCATCCTTCAGGAAACTTGTGACAATAGCTTAAGCGCACATCAAGCAGAGTTCCACAAAATCTGCACTTTATGAATTTCAGACCTATTTTAAACTATGCCAAGATTGTCAGTTTCCATACAACTGCATCAACCCTCCAGCATGAAAGCTGAATAGATGTCATTAGTAAAAAATAATTTCAGTATCTGTTATGGCACACTATGAAAGAGAACAAAGGTCTAGGTCTTGCCTCTTCCTCTGTGCCGCCTCTTTGGGCTCTCCTTTCCTCTCTTTCTTTTTCCATATAGGGAATAAGGTGACCAACTGCTTTCTTCATAACTCGAGCAGATTTTATCACCTGCATAGATAAACAAGGTGTGAGGTGGGAGCAAACAATAATGAGCAGGTATAGGAATAACCTCAGCTTTCTCTTAACTTCTTTTTGCACCCATTCAAACAATAAGCAAATCTTCATCTGCCAACCCAGACTACAGCTTTGCAGAGCATTCTGTGGTGGCAGGCTGCTGGCCCTACTGGATCAAGGTTTTATACATGACATTTGTGTTCACAGTACAACCTTCTGGACCACTTACAACACAACTGGAAGCTACAAACAGGCCCAGACTTGGAAGGTGCTAAACACAGCAATTTTTATTTGGATCTTTTTTCTCTCTCTTTTTCACAGACCCAGACTTAAAATTATTTTTCAAGTAAAGCTAAAACACTAAGGAAGAAAGGAGACAAACATGTAAAACTACATAAAGTCAAGTTCCAAAGTAAAGAAAAAATAGGGCTGCTTCTTAGCAGCGCCTGAATTTTCACAATTCACACGGTATATCTGGAGAACAGCCAGCAGTGAATGTTTTGGCTACATTTTACAATGCTAGTTTTTCAAAACAGGAAAATATATGAAATCATTCTCTCTTTACCTGAGGCAGAAACATCTTTCCAGCACCAAAAAGATCACCAACAATTTTCATGCCGTTCATCAAAGGCCCTTCAATTACATTTAGAGGTCTAGGATATTTCTCCTTATTTAATCTTGCTTCTTCTGTATCTGCAGTGACATATTTCTCAATGCCCTGGAAAAAAAAAATAAGAAGAAAGTTTTATCTTGCTAGAAATGCAGCTTTTATCCAGTTGCCTTCTCCTCCACCCCCCAAAAGCACAATGAAAGTACAAAAAGATACATTAGAAACTGCTAGTCTTTAAGAATACCTCAAATGTGTATTTAAAATAGTTTTTTGTATGAAACAAAACACTGTACTGCTTACACATATATAAATATTCAAGGCAAAAGTAGCCAGTATTTACAGGTTGGTTTGTTTTTCTTAACCATGTCATAACAAAACCCAAACATTCAAAGACTGCTTTCTCAGTGCAAGTGCTGCTCCGTGAAGTGCTGTTAAAGGACAAAAAGAAACCCTAGAAATTAAAAGCAGTAGGCTTTCTACCACACTAGCAGAATAAAATATTAAGTGTCAAAGACTTCAGCTTGTGAAGTTCAAAGACAAATCACTACAATTTTCTCTGTTATTGCAGTTAATTAAATATATTACTCATTATTAATTAATAGCTTTTAAAAGAATGGCAGTTGAATATTTTCTAAAGCCAAAAATGCCCCTTAAAGTCTGAGCTGAGATTATGTCTCAAAGCTGACTGGTTAGAATTTTCTGCACTGATTCACCTTTATGAGAGCATATTCCAGCCTTTCCTCCACAGAGCTTCTCCGCCACTCATCAGTCTGTACAACTTTTTTTCCTCCTTGGGCATGATTCTGAAAAGGAAAGACATCCGTAAGAGCTTCAGAGCATATAAAGTATGACTTTTAGAAAAGTGAGGATAATTTCAAGTACTAACACAAAAAGATTTTAGATTATTCAAGTGGTGTTTATATACAGCAAATCACATTGTAAACATCTGTGATATACCACAGACACTTAAGGGGTCTATATGCCAGAGGGTATATACCTCATACGAAGAAAACAAATAACAAAAGTTAAAAAAGGAGCAGTTTAATTTTCACACTCTTAAAAATGATGAAATGACTAATCCTAAGGGTTTTACTTTGGGAAACATAATTTAAATGGATTCCTGGCCCACACAGTACACTTCATTCTAATTAATTTGGCACTAATTCAATTTCTGCTGGAATAGGTTATGTTATTCCATATCACAGATGTGTTTTCAATCAGGCAGCCAACAGAACTACTGTTTCTCCTGCACACAGACTGGCCAAACCCTCACACTCACCTTTGCTATGAATGAAGAGGCCAAAAGGGCTTTGCAATACAAGCACGCTTTTGAGCACACACCCCAGGCGGCTAGTGGAAGAGCACCCTATCCCTTACTTCAACCACCACACTTCAGGCAAGTAATTTCTTTTCCTCGCTCCATTATTCAACACAATCTGACATCTTTCAGTCCTTATGAACCTTCTATACTTGAGTGCTCCTCAGCAAATTTTTAAAGACTTGGGAAAACTCACAGAAGCAAGATCTCACTCACGAGAACAGAAACCAGAACACCTTTTCATTCATGCTTAGACGAATGCTAGCTAACTTCACAGCTTCCTGTTGCCAAACCTTATTATCCTCATAGGTCTAGTTTGTAAAAAGAGAATGAAACACAGAGGAAAATGTTGCCCAGAGAGATTGCAGAGTCTCCATCCTTGGTTATAATAAAAACTCAACTGGATATGTCCCTGAGCAACCTGCTCTTGCTGCCCCTGCTTTGAGCAGGGGTCTTTTACTAGATGATCTCAGAGGTCTTTTCTAACCCCAGTCCTTCTGTGATTCAATGAAAAAGTACCGACTGCTCCTCAGCCTCTGGCCAGACTCAGCAAGGAAACCATTCCAACACAAAAATAACCCATGAAGCTGTAGGATGGGTGTGCAGTGACCACAATGGCAAGCACTACATGCAGATACTTAAAACAGGGTGATTATACTGCACGCTGAGGATGAAAAACACCTCCTTTTGGAAGCATAACTCCCACTACCATAAATGGGACAAAGTTTCAGTTTGAGAATGTCTAGAGGTATAAACTTTATGGAAGATGGTTTTTAATTTCAAATTTCACATTAAGATTGATCTTCTAAATCTGCAAGGATTAAGTTCCTCATTTTTCTCTAAAGGTCTAGCATTCAACCAACTGGCAAGGTACCTTACTATTACCCAATGGAACTAGGAAGAAACTTCGCTGACATTCTATTAGAGGTGCAATACTTAAAACGGATTGTACATTCTATGTTCTTTGTGCAGAATGAACTGCAGTGATTGGAAATAAAAAGATCACATGCACTTACCAACCAATGAATACACCTTAGTGTTAGGGAAAAAAAAAAAACAACAAACAACAAAATAAACCTTTAGACAGAAGAACTTAGAGCCATTCAATTCCATTATTATCAGAGGAAAGTCTGACTAAGTATTTTGACATATGCCTCAAACTCCAAAACCTTATGTAATAATGCTTCTCACTGGCTGTGACTATCTATTTGGATGCTCACACTTACCCAGAACCAAAATGAAACCCAAATCATGATGGTTACCTGCAGTGAAAACCTGAAAGTTGTAATATTTTGTGTTATGTTTTAATAGAGTTTTTAAAGATGTTTCAAATCAAGAACATCTGCCTTTTTTGCAGCTGGGGACTGGTTTACTCCCACAGTAAAACTACCATGATGAATAAAAGCAGAGATTCCAACAATGGTTTCCAAAACTTCTAGACCTAGATGGATCAGTCATCCACTTCCATTTCTACTTCTCATGCTCCATTTAAGTTCACATTCTGCCTTCTGGAGAAACACCACTTAAGCAATCCCCTTCTAGTTCCCCTTTTTTTTCCCCTCCTCTTTATGCAACCCTGAATACCCTAATGGTAAAACTCTGCTTATACAAAGAAGATCATTCTCAAGTGAATTGCTTAGACACTAAGAGCACCATTTAAAACAGCCTAACGACAGGAGATAAGTCTTCTTGTACTGGTTTTCAGCTGTTGCCACTGTTCCTACAAAGCATGCACCACCACAGGGCAAACTACAAGACAAATGAAGCCATGCACAGAAATAACTCCAAGATCTGTAAGAGAGGCATGCAAACCTTCTTGTGCACTTAAGTCTAAGTGCCACCTAACCAAGAAAGATTTTTGCTATACACTCAATTCAGAACAGGATTTCACCAGTAGTCTTATAGCTGCATAATCAGGAAACCTTCAGCTGTGCAATCTTTGTCTTCTAATCACCACCATCATTACAGCATCTCAAAACCACTAAATAGCTGATTTTCTCTCTTGACACAAGTTACATAAATTGGAGGTCTATGGCATAGCCAGGAAATGCAAGCGACTACCTTTTACGTATACTCCAAGCAAACCCTTACAACTAAAGAGACAGGTTTACTTTGTCTCCCCCGATACTCCTGTCACTCAATCTTCAGTACCAAGGCTTGCTTCGGTTGTGTATTAGCCTTTCCTGGGTTCTTGTTAGTTTAATTGGTTTATTTGTTTTGGGGTTTTGTTTGGGTTTTGGTTTTGTGTATGTGTGTTTGGGTTTTTTTGTTTTTAGGAAGTTTGATTGGAATTTTTTTGCTTCTTATTGTTCTTGGGTTTAGTTTGTTTTTTTTCAGGAAGAATACCTGTGCAGCTTGGTCTCCTGAAACATATGAAGAACTCTGATGCAAGATCTTTAAAGGCACCTATGAAATTGGACAGGCTCAATCTATCACACAGTTCAGATTTTATTTTATATTAATAACTGAACCACTTGTAACTTCTAACTCTCACTACTAGATTGATATATGCAGTTTATAGGCTGTTGTATCTATCATTAGCAGGGAGGTGTTAAAGCCCAGGTGCTAAGCTATCTACTATTCAGTTTAACATTGGAGGTTACCTGAGCATATTGTAAGAGTTTCTCTGTTGCATCAGGATCTTTGTTCCAGATTAGGTTCTCACACAGCTGTAGTAATTCCTTGTGAATATCATCATACACTGGCAGATTCCCAGCATTCACAATTCCCATGTCCATGCCATACTAGAAAAAAAAACCAAACATGAAGAATCCCCCAACCAGGGCTGTCAGACACAGCACCACACATCTGCAAAGTGCAAACATACAGAAGCAAAAAGAACACTGTAC
>JBAFWW010014418.1:0-13614 GCA_036873685.1 Agapornis canus
GAACTGGATGATCTTAAGATCCTTTCCAACCCTAACTATTCTATGATTCTATGTTCTATTGAAATGTGCAAACAAAGGAGAGAGGCAAAGAAATACCTAGCTACTTGGGACCTCCCTCAAAATTGTACACTAGTGTACACCACCTGCAATATCCCCAAGTAGGAGCATCCAGACATTGGATTTCTCTAAAGGAAAGGCTATAACTAGCAAGGTTAGAAAGGTAGAAAGATGCAGGCTATTAAGCATGTAAAACATGGCGGGCTTCAGCCCTTTGAAGCTCACCTGATGTCACACACTCTGAAAACAGGGCTGCAATTGGTTCCAAGGTGCATTCTACCCTGCTGTTCCCTCCAGTAACCTAACCAGTGGTACCATTGTCCAGGCACTGGGACTCAGTACTTTCTACTATCGAACTACCCCAGTGGTTCCTAGGATGATTCTGGCCTGGGCCACTTAACGCTTCCTCAGAAACTCATGTGTGCTTCAAGAATGAGCAGAGACTGCAAGCTCTTCCCTGAAACTGGTGTAAACACAGCCATCCTATCCTGAAGAGCCCTCAGCTGTATGGGCACAGGTCCTCCCTTACTAACTGGCCTCAGTGCCAAAAGATGTTTGAGGAACATCACTGTCATCAACATGGCAACATTATAGAGCCACCAATTCTGTTGTCAAACCCCAACTAGCTCTACTAACAAAGTACATCTGCTATGTAAGGGTCTGTTCAATCTTAACATGACTTCCAGGATTCATTATCTCTTCCTGAAAAGCAACGGCATAAGCTGGTTTCTCAGAACTCAGAGATTCAGAAGCGAGACAAAAATGATTTCCTCCCTTGTGAATTCTATGTGTCCACTGGCACAAGTCAGAGCAGTGGGAAAGGATTTCCTCTGCTGTTTCTTACCTGTTCTAAACTATTAAATAACAGTTCTCTCAAAGGTGGAAGTCAGGGAAAGCAATAGGAAAGTTGTTTGGTTAAGATTTTAATGACTACAGCAATTTTATGTAAATGTAATTTTCACTTCTAGGCGTTTGAAGAATTCTGCTGCTTTCAGACCTGTCTCACCTCTTACTTATGCCACATCAGAAAGGTGTTCCAACATGTCCAAACACTGGAAATGAGGAGGAGAAAGAGAAGAGGTGTAAATGTACTGTGTGAGGAACGCAACACCACATTTCTTCAAGGAATCCTGTTTCTGTGAAGTCCTATAAGAGACAACGTGTGAAAGCAGTAATCTCAAATCCAATTTTGGATTACTTCCGAAGGGCAACATGCTGCATATCACATTGTACTCGTCAGAAGATCCATCAAGGGTTTTTACACATAGATTCTTCCTGATTCACAGGGACCATTCATTATAGTTGCAGGGTATGTCTGTGTCAGTTCATTTGCATTTCTTAGGCACACCCTTAGTGTGTTCTGCAATCCTCACCTCTAAGCTAGCACTGCTCTGGAGCACTGTCAGGTCACATACAAAAAACGCTAGCAAATATTGGTCTCCTCCCACCTGCAAGTGCAATGAGACTGCTGGCACAGGCTCCACAGGAACAGCTTTAAAGGAAGGGCAGTAAAAGCATCTTGGAAAGAAAGAAAGGAAGGCTGACAAAAATCTGATACTTCTAAAGACAGTTTCCAGGCTTTAGCCTTTACCTAAGCACAAAAATTACTGGGATAAAATATTATCATTCCAGACTTGGGATAAACACCACTTGACAAAAGCAAATCACCTTTCTCCAACTCTGCAGGCTGAACACCTCCTGTGAAATAACTTTTCTGGAATGGGAACGCATCTGCTTGTCGCTAGCCAAGAGCCTCCTGGTATTGCACAGTGCCTGGGTAGCAGCAGAGCTGCCATGGGACTGCTCTAACAGAAACGTGCACAGATACCAAAGGTGGTCGATACAAAGACAGTTACTACTGATTTGAATGGTACAAAGCTGTTAATAAGAAACATTCTTATTGCCACTTCCCACTCTGAGTTTTGAGATTCACCTTAGATATTTTCATCAAGCTTTAAAGCACCATGCTGACCAATGTAAGAGATCTACCTGAGAGGTGAGGGAAGAGGTTAGAAAGACCCACAATGCCAGGATTTTGGAAAGGTCCTGACTAAACCCACACTCATGTTGGCAACAGGAACATTTGCATCTAGAGACAGAGGAATCCTGGCTTGCAGGATTTTGCAATTGCCAGCCATTCACTGCATGTCCCAAGCCTGCAAAACCTTTCACTAAACACTTGCCTAGAAAAGAGAATCAATTCAAGCCTGCCTTAAGAAGTCCAGAATGATTGGGGAAAATGGCTTTTAGAGAGCTGAAGGACAGATCAGCACCCAGCTAACCAGACTCTTAACATGGAAATGTTGGTTGCTATGACTGACTTCTGCAATGCAATCACAAGTTTTCTGAAAGCAAAAGACCTGCACTTCAGTATCGAGTATCAGACTGTCTCCATTACATGAAACAGCCTCTATGAAGTGATTTTAAAAAGAAAGGGAGAGAGATACTATTATTTCAAATCTAGGAGCAGTTTGTGGGAAATCCATGTACTAGATATGAAATCTGACTTGTGTGATAATGTAAATTATTGTCCCATATATACTCATCTACTTTGAGTGGGAACTCATGCAAAATGTTACTCATAACTGAGGCGTTCATGCTCTTATTCATATTTTATATCTCCAATTTTAATAAGTCATTTATTACAAAGCTATTTCCACACAGTCTTTGTTCTGAATTTGTTATAAGGCCTGTCTAGATGTTATGGCAGTAGTGCTTCAAAACAAATAGAGGGGGATGAAGTCATTAAGTGACAAATGCAATGAAAATTCAGGATATTATTTATTATTTTTAATAATAAAAACTCAATAGTATACCAAGATGGAAACTGTTCCCTTAAAGCAGTTTTACTGCAGAGTTGTAAGGCTGGGCAAAGCTGAGACAGCATTTGCTTAAGGAGGCTGAATTGCACCTCTACCAGCCAAGTTTCTCTCTATCTTCTCACACTGATACCTCAAGGAAATTAAAGCTAACACAAGCTATTTCCAGTGCCTTTCTTAAAAGTCTTTTAGTCAGGTGATACTGCTACTTTTTATCCTTTATTATTATTATTATTATTATTATTATTATTATTATTATTATTGGATTGTGGTAAAAACCCACACAAGTTGAAAGACAAATAAGTACAATTTTTCATGAGCTTTCTTATCACCCTAAAAGAGGAAGAAAGAATTTACATCATCTCTAACTCCTACATTCAGTCCAGCGGTAGTGTGGCAGGAAGGCATAAGTACATTATTTTTCCTTACATTAAGTTCTATTTCTACATAGTCTTAAATACTTACAGGAATTGGAAACGTGATCAGTTGAGGTGGAGATCTATGGTCCAGATTTGTCTTGTTCTAACTTGGACCCACAGAAGATTTCTACAGTTCCAGCTGTTTCAGTGGGTTAGCAGCACATAGGTTCTGGTATGAGTTATCTTATTCATACCACATGATGTTACAGCATCACGGCTCTCATCATACTGTTGAGAGTCAACAGTCAATACAATACAGTTTGACTACTACTCCATTTTACAAAGGCACTGGAGAGAGCTCTGGTTGTCCCCTTGGCTTGGAACCTGCCCCAACTCCTGTTTTATAGCTCTGTTAAGCTACCACCTGACAGCTGGAAAAGATAAAGCTCCCCTCTCATGGGGTCCACTACACTCAGCATTTCCAGTACACGACCACAATACAGTTGCCTCAGCCATGACTGCAGAATAATCACGACAAAGATATGTGATCTCCCCACAAACTTACATTACACAGGATGGTAACAGCCACACACCAATACTTAAAACCAGAGATTAAATCCTGCTGGGATGCCACTGGAACAGGAGAGAACACATCAGTCTGCAAAGAGATACTGCTTTACTGGCTCTATGAATTATGAGGGAGTACTTAAAAAACAGTATGGTTGCAAGAACTGCAACAGGACACAAGGGCATCCACACCTCCTTTGTTGAGGGCAAATCCAAACCACTTCTAAGTTATCCCACTTCCAATGTGGTTTGGCAGCCAGATGGTATACACAGTTTATGGACACAAGGCATGTCAATGCAGAACGATTTGAAGTTGAGTCAAACTCATTTGTTGTCCATGTTAGGCCTCTGCAGTTGCAGTTTCACTGCTTTTCAATAACCTCCTGCAGAGGACAAGCACATGACGGGTCACTGTGGTTTATAGAAACCAAAAGAAGTCCAATATTCCAGCTATGATTCTGGTCTAAGGTCAGATTTGGCAGCTTCACTTTTCTGCACTCAGAGCAGGGCAGTAACTATTGAAAAGCAGCAAGCTGCATCATTCATTTCATTTTTTAACTCATCTATCAGTCTAGAATTAGCAAATCCACAAATTCTTTGGGAAATCTCTTTCATCATTTTGATAAACTTTCGAGAGATACTGTCAAAAGATACTCCTTCCCCCAGCTCTCAATACCAGTTACAATTGCAGGTTTGTATGGGGGAGTGCTTCAGACTATGATTGTTTACACTATTCTTTTACTGTGGGTAATTCATCGAGGTATAGAGTGGATCCAGCACATCAAAGCTTTTGCCATACAAAACTGTTAACGGCACTGCAGCTTACAGCATTTCTTTCTGCCAGATGGATGATCATATTGGTGTAACAGTTCCCAGCCATTTTTGCAAGTCAGCAATAGACTGTACAAGATTTAGTGGATGCTCTAGCTAGAGCTTGCTTACATAAAGAGTATGCAAATTCTTGCTTACTACTGAAGGATTCACTCAGATGGGATGTAAAAAAACATATTCTAAATTGCTTTAAAATTTCAAGATTACTGTGGCTAAGAAGAGATGAAGTTTCCATCTTTTCCTGTAAGTCGTATTCTGACATCTGGCATTCCAGAACAAGTAATAAATGCTCAGATACGGTAATTGTTATTTTACTGACAACTAAACCAGCTCTCTAATAAAGGGGAAAAACAAACAAACAAAGAGTCAGTCCTGAAAGCGCACCTGGTGAAAATAAGCAGTCTGTCAGGGAAATGAAAGCCAGGCATCATTCATCAAATTCAACACCATAAAAAGGCTCTGTGAGTTCTTCAGAAGTGGTGCCTCTGAAGGTCAGAACTGTGCTGCAACAGTAGGGATCTGTAAGTAAATACTGCAAGCTTTTCAAAGCAGACTTCCATCACTGTTGACAGAAATATCTCAATCTGGAGTTGTTCAGTTTGGAAAAGAGAGGGCTCCAAGGAGACCTTATTGCAGCCTTTCAGTTCTTAAAGGGGGCCTATAAGAAAGATAGGGAGAGATTTTTCAGCAGGACCTGTTGCAATAGGACAGGGGTAATGGTTTTAAACTAAAAGAGGGGAGATGCAGACTAAATAGAAGAAAACTTTTCCAATAAGGTTGTGCAGAGAGGTGGTAGATGCCCCATCCCTACAGTCAAGGTCAGGCTGGTAAGGGATCTGAACAACCTGATCTAGTGGAAGGAGTCCCTGCTCATTGCAGGGGGTTAGACTAGATGACCTTTAAGGTTCTTTCCAACTGTTCTATGATTCTATGGATCAAACTTTAGTCAGGCATTGGAACAGGCTGCTCAGGGAAGCACTGGAATCACCATCCCTGGAAGTGTCAAAAACCATGCAGATGAGCTCCTTAGAGATATGGTTTAGTGGTGGAATTAGCAGCCCTGGGGTAACGATTGGACTTGATCATAAAAGTCATTTCCAACCAAGTTGATTCTATGAAACACCACACTTCTTGCTTACGTATGAAAACTGAAACAGACTCACATGAGCATATATTGTACTCATTTAGGTTGCATTTTCTCAACTTACACATGTTTGTGCTACCAAATAACCCAGAAAATCAACTGATTAACTAAAGCATTAACTAAGTGTCAGTAAGAACTACAAGCACAAGGCACATAGTTTTCTACTTCATCAGCCTGGTGGTTTTTGTGTTCATTTAGTGGGTTCTTTTAAATACTCCGATTACTCCCTCGCATCTTGAAATGTTCCTCTCTTGTAGTACAACACACACCACCATGGCTGAGCACACGAAAAGTCAATATCAAAGCAGCACTGCTCAGATCTCAGAAATCAGGAAATGTCAGCTTTCAAGCTGCATAAGTGATCTTGTCTCTGTCCTTTACTCATGCATATTACCACAGAGACTTTGGCTATGTGTTCATATAGTGGCTGCCCAAGTATGTGAGTTTTCCTTGTGGAAGACTGCAAACAGAAGAAATGTTGGAAGGCAGGAGGATATTGGAAGAAATATTCCTGTACTCACACTCCTCCCTAAGCGCTACTTTTGGACTAGAAGAGGATCCTAGGCTAGATGCATCTTTGGCTGGATGTAGCATACTCATAACCACAGCTACTTCATTGCTTTAAAGATGCATATAGTGTGTCTTTGAAATCCATGTGTTCTGAGGTATGAGACAGAACCCAAGAAAATTATTACAACACATGGAAACTGAATATACAGCATATTATTTGTGAGAAATGAAGCTTACTAATAATTATTTTCTACATAAGGAGTGATAGCTTACTTTTAGCTTGAAAATTTCATTTGTAAATAAAGCAGTATCAGAAGAAAATTAAAGCTTCCATAAAAGTATACTCTGATCCACAGAATAGCAACAGCCCCTCTAAATGGACATTCCCTTCAGAGAGAGAAGTGTGCAATGCAACCAGCAGAGAGACTCATAACAATTAAGCACTGCATATATCCCTAACAAAGGAGACCAAATACACGTTTCAATACACACATACAGCACAGGTGTCGATGACTATGATTATAGCCGCTTGACACCTTTCATAATCATCAACTGCTGCTGAACCACAGCCACTGAGGCTAAAACTTTCCATGGCAGCTATTTTGCATCGGACTGATTTTTGGTAAGCTTAACTGTCATTGCCAGAATTTCAGTGGTTTTCAATACAAGGTCAGGGAAAATATTTGCAGTTCGGTTACAAAAGAATTAAATAACTGTTGGGAGGAAATAAAAATCCCCACAGTTTCTAGTTGGAAAGTGTAACTTGAGAGTAAGCCTCAAGCAGCCATGCTGCCTTCATGAGGATGAAGAACATGAAATGTGTTCGTGCTAGAACCTTTCAGAAAAGAAATGTTTCAGTTTGCAACTACTCAACAGACCCATTCAAAAAGTCATTTGAGGTGACTGTGTATGCTCCAACCCTGGGCTAAAGGACAGAGTCAATCAAGCCAGCCTTTGTGGAGCCAGATACAATAAGAAAACAAAACTGTCCTTACTGTATTTCTAAAGGTTTCCACTACTGGAAAGAAACACAACAGAAAGACCAAAAATCTGAAATCAGAAGAAAAAAATGGAAGGTCCTGGGCAGACAGGGCCAAACCAGAGCCTGAATTTGCAACAGTACCTGAAACAAAAGACTCTCAAGTCTGCTCACTGCAGAACACTGGAAACCACCACATAGAGCTGTAAACACCATAAGCAGTCAGGGACAGCTCCAGTGGACCCTTTTGTTGATGAACAATGTGGGAATCAATGCAGTGTAACACTGTGAAGTCAAGCTGCAGTTTGTGGGTGCATATGCATTGAATATGCATTCCTGCACTGCAGCATCACAGAGTGTTCCCTCATAAGGCCCTACACCTCACTCATGGCCTGGAGAGAAGACTGCTCATGAATACTCCATGCAACCCTTCACCTAGCTTGAGCTCTGTGCTCAGCCAAAGCTGTGTCATGCTGCAACAGTGCAGATCTATGAATTATGAAAGCAATATTAAAGGTGCAGGAAATTAGACTCAAAACGATCCAGTGTCAGTGTTTCTCCTTGAACCATTCACACAGGAGTTTAAGATATAGCCTTGTCAAAAAAGAGAGTTTTGTACAGTTTATGGCCAATGTACTCTTTTGACCTGAGTAGGTAACTATTTGCTCCATTTGTTAAAGGAAATTAATGCACCAAGATAAAACCTCCTGAAAACTTATAGCCCTCAAATTACTTTTCTGAATGGACACCACAGAACACCTTAACTTCACAATCTGAATCCTGCAAGGGTTTTTGCAAAATCTCAGACCCTGACATTAGGCAATCTATTTAAACCCAAAGAAGCCACACACAGAGAAAAGAAAGAGGCAATGGCATTTGCCCAAGTAAAATATACTCTCATGTAAAAAATGGGACAAGCATAGCCAGTGTGAGCCATGCTTTTCTTTAGATTGATTTGATGTCTGCACTTTACAGCATTAAGTTCTATCCCAGCAACTCAGGACTAGATGGGGAAATCATATGGCCCTATGGTATTCAGTGTATGGAGGCCAAAGACAGCTCCATGATTAAAATCCTCATATTGATCTTACCCAGGCTACATCAGTTGAATGCCAAACATCTCTGAATGGGAAAAAGAACTTGAAGTGTTATGTCTTCAGAACAAATGGTCTTCAGATAGTTATTTTCATTATCATTTTTATGACAGTGCAAGAGCCACTTCTGATGTTGCAAATGTAAGGAAATGCATAGCATGGCATAAGAATTAGGTATCTGCCCTACAATGCTTTGTACAGCAATTCCCCTGCAACAACTCTAGAAGTCAGCCTCCTACCAGGCTGTAGGCTCTGGTACCTGCTCCAGCAAGAGAGCATCACACGCAGCTTCAGCAACTAATGTTTACCTCATCTAGAAAGAATATGCAAACAGACATGGGAAACAGATGGTATTAACATTAGTTATGTGAGGAATCTTGTACAGAAATGATGACTAAGAAGTGAGTTAAAGGAATGACAGGTATGTGAGCATGTATCAGCATCCCACTGGACTCAAGAGAATGTGCAATATATTGTTTACAGACACCATCTTTGCATATGTCACATTAGGTACATTTGCAAAATTCAAGTCACAGGGGAATTCTAAAAGAAGACAGAGGAGGACTTTAAATCTTAGAGTCAGACTTTCTATATGACATGCATCTAACCTAACATGCTCCCTGGTCAAACACAGGGAAATATAATAAATTCAAACCCTAGGAGAGCTGTCAGGAAAACACATTACACATACAAATTACTAACTGGTTTTACCACGTAGTTTTCCCAGTACAAGTACTTACCCTAGGTGTGATGTTTACAACAGGTATACACTTAGTAGTACGTAGGACTGTTCACAGCCAGCTTGAAGTGGCAATACAAGAGTAAGTTGCCCTTATCTCTAAAGCTTTACCCTAGACATAGATTGACATTGAGGAAGTAGGACAAGTAGGAAAAGCCACGAATAGAGCACAGGAAGAACATCTGAATAAGTGTCAGGTTATTTCATCTCTAGTTTTGCTACATGGGGTGCCTGGGTCATTTGAGCTTCCCAGGGACCTTTGCTTCTTAAGGCCTAGACTCTCAAGAAGTAGAAAAACAAACCCACAGATACAAATCACACCCTACCCAAATTCACACAACAGAGTTGCAGAGTATCCTAGAATCTACAGACTGCAGAGAGTTCTGCTAAAGAACCCCTGTGTCCATGCAGCCTGGGTTTTGCTTGTGCTTACAGGCACGTATTTTTCCATCCACCTTCCTCACCTTTGAAAAGCTTGATTTTGCCAGCATCTACCCTTTTTCCTAGTAAGCACTTCATTATTGAAGGACCTGCAAAGCCAGGATTCATTTTCCAATTACTGCATCACTCAAGATTCCAATTTCAGCTTTTGAATGCACACTCCTGTCCTGCTAAATCCCTATACTCAGTTATCGAGTCACCTATCAACCTTCCTTTCAGTAGCTTCATCTCCTGTAACATGACAACACAAGGCTCATCTTCCAGGCCTGGGAAAAGGCTGGGCTCCGCCTTCCATCTGCTTCTATGCTATTCTTAGAATGAAAACATCACAACTGGACACAGTATCTTAGTAGAGACTTAAGTGACCTGACCTGTGTACAACAGTCCCTGCTATTCAATACAACTTTTATAAGAAGAGATTACACTAGTCCCATTAGCTTTGATTTAGAGTACAAGTAATATGGCTACCTGCAGCAACTCCCAACCCATTTTCTTCTTTGACAGCCTGCTTTCCAAGGGAGGAAAGGCCACACATCCAGGAGGAAGGAATTTCCCATATATTACACTACATTTGGCTACAATAAAGCAAATTTTCTCAGAACCATTTAGCTAGATTATTTACACTACACTTGTGCCATTAACCCATCCTGCTAACTGTTTGCTACCACATCAACCGCACCATTTAGGCAACCAACATAGAAAGCCTGAGCGATGCTGCACAACCAGCTGAACCAGGGGACACCAATAAAGGCCCTTTTCATTAGTGTCTCCCTGCTGTGTACAGGCATCTGTCAGTGAACCAACCCGACTCCAGCATACAGAATTAAAAGGCGCATGTTTAATTAAGATGTTATGTGATCCTAAGCTGTATGCTTTGGGGGCAAAACAAGATACTGTATTTCACGTGGTAGCTGTTAACTACTAAACTTGTACCCTTGCCAATGGAAAAGAAAAAAGCAAGAAAAAAACACCAGGTTAGTTTGACAGGCTGGGCATGGGGATGACTGGTATTAACCATACAATGCAATTCTTTGTTGACAGAAGCCCAAATTAACTGTTCCATTATTCTGGCAGGACTGGCAAGAGGCTAACAGGTCTGTAGCTCCTTGTGTTCAGTGTAATAAAAAGGAAAAAATCCCAGAGCATCCTTTTTTAACAGAAGGAAGCTTTCTCCATGAAAGCAAGTTGGAATGAGTCACTATGATACAGGTCTGAATATGGCTTAATGTGGCATAAAAAAGGACCGTACACACCTGTGAATTGCAAAAGCAGAAGTAGATTAGCTTAGGATAATGTTTACATGTGACATCCATCACAATCAAGCTGCCTTTTCTTTGGTTTTGATAAGCCAATATATGACAGTCTTTATCTACATGCATATAGCATCCATAAACCAATGGACACAAGCATTTTAGCACTGCAATTTAACTAGTGTTTGACAGCGGATTGGATTGCAGTATTTCATAGGTTTGATACGCTCAGAGCAGATTGTCACATTCCTGGCATTTCTCCAGACAGTGTTTGTACTAACAATGGCCACAAAAAATTAGACCTCGTAACAAACATTTCCTTATAGCCCATTTGGGATTATTCAACATTTGGCACCATTTTTAAATAACCTTATTAATCTATCTTCAGGTTCTGAGCCGTTTGTTATATTTAGACCACAAACATGTCCTGCAAAATAAAATCTACATAACCTATGCAATGCAAACATTAAAACGTGTACTTTCAACATGACAGTCAAGGAAAACTTTGACTAAACACCTGAGCCAGTACCCAAAACCCAACTGGATATGTTCCCAGACAACCTGTTCTGGCTGACCACGCTTGAGCAGGAGGTTGGACTCATCTCAAAAGGACCCTTCCAACCTAAATAACTCCAGGACTGTACACTTGTAACCTGTGAACAGATAGGCAACCTCAATTCTGCAATTCACTGCACCCAACAGAACCGGCAGAGAAAGTGACTGGGATTTATACACATAAACTTGTTTGGGAGATCTGAGATGCCTGTAAAAGACCTCTTTCTAATTACAGCACAGCATCACCAGGCCCTGCGCAATGCAGGTGCCCTGTCAGCAGAGTTGACAGGACTGGGATTACACTGACGGCTTGTCTCAAAACACATGGCACACTGACAAAAGATACACATTTCCTCAAGGGATCATTGTTCAGCGTTTCACAAAACAGAACAAACCCTCAGATTTCCCTTGGGGGAGCATTTGGAGTTTTTTAGTCAGTGATTAAGCAGCAGCATTTTTGTCTGTGGAACTTGGAGGCTTCTCTTACCAACCCAGTGGGCAGGAATTCCACTGTGCTTCCAGCTGAGCTACTGGGGAACAGGGTGAGGTCTGCACAGCCTAAGCTGCAGGCTCCTGAGGTTCTGAAGACTCCTGTGTAATAGATGATGTGCTGGAATTGGGTTTGGGCTTCATTCAGGGCTTTTTTATTTGGGTTTGTTTCAGGTTTTTTCATCCTTTAACCCCGTTTCTGTTGTAAATATGCAGCAATGTAGTCCTGACAGACTAAAATGCGCAGCAGGCTGTTAATAGCAGCCACTGAAGCACAGTAAGAACAGAGCACCTGATTTTCAGCAGCAACACAGCCCTCAAATGTATGCGTTCACATATTGGATTATGTTAGATTGTAGCTGTAGTTAATAAGGACATTAGAACAAGAGTCCCCCAAGTTTTAAGTGAGGGTAACCACTTCATGTTGATTGCTATATAACAGAGTTTTCCTCTGATAAGTACTTTGGGACTCCGAAAGGTTAATGAAACCTCAGGGGAGGGAAGACTGTATTTTGCTGGGGTTTTTGAAGGAGTCACACCTTTAGTGCACTTTGTTAAGAAGGCTCATGAATTAATCTACATATCCTTGTTTCAGACCAAAATGGCTTATTAAGTTCCTGTATTTTGTGTGTCTATGCTCACTTCTGTATGTGTAGGGCTATGGATAAAGAAGTCATAGAATCATTGGTGAGGCATGACTAGCCCTCAGTGAAGCCATACTGGCTCTTACCAATCACCCCCCCTTACTGTCCATGCGCCTTAGCATATATTCCAGCAGGATCTGCTCCATGATGTTCCTGGGAACCAAGGAGCTGCTGTCTGGGTTGCAGTTCCCTGGGTCTTCCTTTTTCTCACCTTTGAAAAAATGGGGTTGCACTTCCCCAGTAGCAATTAAAAGACAGAATTTTCTCACAGTGGATTCCCCTTTCTGAGTAGCAAGCAGTTCTTCTGGCTACACAGAGGACAGAAAGCCTGCCCCTGCATTAACTAAGTGCTGATCACCTCTGGGATCTGAGGAGTCAGAAAAACATTTCCCAGGGTGTGCAGATCCTTGGTGGGTGAAGGGCTGAAAAATCAATTCCTGAACGCAGTAAGGGCTGGACAGAATCCAGCCTTTTCTTGTTGCTGCTGTTGTTGTTCGAAGAGCTCCTTCCACTGAATTCTGAGGAAAATGCTGGAGCCGGGTCCTTGTATCTTTACGAAAAGAGCCAGGTATTTGTGACCTCCCTTCGCTGTGCATTCTGTGATAACAAGGATAAAGCTCAGTGTCAAGTGCACTGTACCAGACCCTGTCAGACTTTCAACCTGTTCAATTAACTATATCAAATCAAACAATTTTCACTGGAGCATAGGAAGGCACTTCTTTCCTTACTGAAGGCTATTCCTTTGGCATACCTTTCAGAGGCCAGCTGTTTTATCACCTGAGCTGTCAAAAAAAGAAAGCAGTTTTGGGTTTTATTTTTATTATAATATGGGGGAGGCAGGGAAGAAAGAAGTGCTTCTGCCTCTGGTCCCTTTGCTTTCTTTAAAAGGCTCACGTGGCTGGGCTGCTATTTCCAAAACTAGAATCATTTTCACAGGCACATGAAAAAATTCGGGACCTCCCTGGAAGTGTTTGGGGCCAGGCTGGATGAGGCTTTGAGCACCCTGGTCTAGTGTGAGGTGTCCCTGCCTGTGGCAGAGGGGTTGGAACTGGATGATCTTTAAGGTGCCTTCCATCCCAAACCATTCTATGGTTCTATGACATGCTAATGAAGAGGCTGAAAGCTGGCGGTAAGGG
>JBAFWW010014425.1:2428-12452 GCA_036873685.1 Agapornis canus
GGCCAGGTTGGACACAGGGGCTTGGAGCAAGCTGCTCTGGTGGAAGGGGTCCTTGCCCATGGCAGGGGATTAGAATTGGAAGAGCTTTAGGGTCCCTTCCAATACAAGCCAGTCTGGGATTCTATGCCATGTAAGATTCAGATGCTCTACTAGGTGTTATATTGTTCCCCTCAACTAGGCAAACGTGATGCTTTCAACCTTTTCTCTCAGGTTTTCTAGAACTCTCGGTGTGCTTCATTCTGTCTGCTGAGCTCTTCAGTTTGCCTAGACCTGTTCAAATTAATTTAGTTCCAGACTTGATAGATGTCGTTGTCTGCAATAGAATTACCTTGCTTAACCTAGGTTTTCTTCACATTGCCTTCCCGGTTTGTGAAGGTCATTTTGAGTTGGTCATTCCAGACCCAGGGGGTTTTAGACCTCCCTGGTCTCTAGCCTTACACTAAATTGTTCTCCTTGTGGTTTAGTTGTTCTTTCACAATTTGTGAAGATCGTCTACATGTGTGTTCTCCAAGAACATTTGCCATACCCATTGAGACTAGAAACTTCTTCTCCTCAGCCATTCTGTAGTGAACAATGATGATATGGAATGGGATTTGTGGAAAAGCTCTGTTACAGATCACTGCCAAAAATGTATTGGATAGCCATTCCCGTTTTGATAGCACACTACTGACAGACTTCAGGGAGCTTTCCAGTCAGCCGTGTGCTGACATAAAGTACTTTAGCTGCTCACAAATTCATTACTTAATAGATTGCTCCAGGATTTTTCCATGCTTCAAATTTAGGCTCACATCAACTGCTTGATGAGCCACCTGTGCATTAAAATCTGCTGGCTTTTGGTTGGCCTTCTCTGCTTCACCATGTCGTTAGCAATCCACATGGAGCCATATAGTTCAGATATTAGTAATTACTTTTCTGTATTTCAGTTAACTTTATCAGAAGCCATTCATATTCCATAGCACTGTCTTGCTAATGTGAAGTTTCATGGAGAGAAAGATTGATGGAGCAATTGCAAAGAAATTATGCCTGCCTTTCTTATTTGAATTAACCATTTTTCTGTGTGGTAGTGGGCTCCACAGTTTTACTACAGAACCATCTTGCAGAAGGGATAGGAATCAATCTTTACCTGTACCCAATTGCAAGTCAGATGAACATGGGCTTGTTTCAGTGCCATTATGTGAGCTGTGTAAAATTTCATCTCGCTATCACCAGTGAGCTAATTATAAAAAGAAATGATAAGAAACGTGGTTGCTAACATTGCTATCTTAACCATAAAAGGTAGCTTTTTGCAGTGTTGGAAGATACCAAATGAGGACACGTTCAGGGTGTGTGCCGAGGAGAAATTTTACTGAAGAGCTGAGAAAATCTATAGATTCAGGCTATCAAAATCCATCATTACAAATAGAGCTTTAATTGTATTCAAATGCGTAATAGTATTAAGGAGCTTGCTCACATAATTATGTATGCACCTAAGTACATTCCTGTGGAAAAAAACCTTGCTGAATCTTGCTTTGTGATGGATTTTTTTGCCACACTGTAAGCAATCTGAGGCTACGAAGTAGCCAAATTGTTCTAATTACTATTACAATGGTTTTCATCATATGTTTATAGATACATACTGGTAAATATGAAATTGTATGAGGCTGTTCCAATAAAATATTACCAGACAGAAAACAAGGAAACAGTTTGGAAGTTGTCTTCTTGTTATGATTAACATGGAGTTTATTTTATAGATGAACAGCAAACACATAAAGACACTTCCCCAAGGTCATAAAATCTGCAGTGCTCTGGAGAGTTACTAGCTAGTCCCCTGACCGTTAGATTATCTTTCTCCTTCACTGCTATTTGTTAATCAGTTCAAAATGCTTCTGCATATGGTGTCCATATGTTCTCCCTCTGTCCTTGAAACTCTCCCTTTACTCCATGAAATAGTATTTCTTCAGTGAACACTCTCACGTGCTTTGTCCTTGGATTAGCAAGTAACTTTTGTCACCCTCTGCTCTGACACTTGATGTGCGGCAGCACCAAGCAGGACACTTAGCTGCAGCCATCCTCTAACCAGAGATGGGTTCATGATTGTTTTATGTGTTTTTGTTGCTCTCTTTTCCCTGCCTGCCTTTGCCCTCCTGCAGAGTGTATTTGACAGCTTTTAGAGCTCTTTTTGTAGATAATGTGTCCATTGTGTGTTCAATAGAACTTCTCTTTCTTGATCCATGTGTTGTATTTCAGCTCTTGTAGGCATTCATTCTCTGCTGGAGGCTTGTTTGAACTGGAATTGGCCTCAACAGAGAAGTATGAGGTCTTTCTAGCTTATATATCCAAATTGTTAATATTCAAATAGGGATAAAATAACTGTACTTTGAAAAGCAAGTGTGATGTGAGGAAACTGAAAGACAAAAGCATCTGCGTCCAGGCACCACTTGAGCTATACATGTATTCTTGATAGTTGAAAGCCATGCTGATGTGCTTTATGGAGCTCATCATAAAGGAATATTTTCTTCTCTTCTGCAAAATAGAATCATAGAATCAGCCAGATTGGAGGAGACCTTTAAGATCATCAAGTCCAACCGTTCCCCAGCCCTGCCTAGGGCCACCACTAAACCATGGCCTCATCTGCACGGCTTGTGAACACTTCCAGGGACGGTGACTCCACCACTGCTGCAGGCAGCCTGTTCCAATGCCTGAGCACCCTCTGGGGAAGAAACTGTTCCTAAAATCCAGTCTAAACCTTCCCTGGTGCAGCTTGAGGCCGTTTCTTCTTGTCCTGTCACTTGCTGCTTGGAGGAAATAGTCTCCTCAAAACCCATTCAGTATGACATGTGAAACCTATCCTAAAGGAATCTCCTGGAGATGCAGGAAGGTGCAAGGATATTGGTAGAGGAGAACTACAGGGAATGCTTTTTAAAACTCCTGGCAGGAAACCTGAGATTTACTTCTCAAAAAGAGAAAAAACAAGGGGGGAAAATCAAGTTAGAAAGAAGGTGCCTGGTAAACAAACGGGAAAAGTTTGTTCTCCAGGTTTCAGCTGTCTGGGAAGGACCGGAAAGGAAGAAAAGGATGAGACCAACACCACCTGTGCTGTTTTTCCTTTTCTGTGTCCAGTGGGTATTGGAAAAGAAGGCCTTCATTTCATTTTATTGAGATAGGAAGGGTGGATTCAGTGCTTGGGTTTGGGAATTCAAGGCTGGTTTTGGCTATTTTCATTTCCTTTGAAGAGTCCTTTGAGAACCAGCGTCCACTCTGTAATTTCCAGATTAGCTCACTCCTGGATTTAAACCTCTCTTCAATTTGTAGAGTATTTTAATGCTTTTAGCCTACAAGTCCCTTTTTCTTACCAAAGGGGAATAAAGTAAGGAGGGATTGGAATCAATAATTGTTTTGTTTGAGCTTCCCAAGCTTACGAGACAGAATAAATATTATTATTTCTAAGTAATATTTAAGAAGGTATGGTTCTGAATAAGGTGATTGCTGGGCCTTTAATGGAAGGATGTGTGTTGGATTCTTCCAGTTTTTCCCCAGTTTACTTCCTGCTTATTTAAGGTTTGGAGCTAAACTTTCTACTTTTATTCTGGTATAAATCAAGAGATGCTCTTAAAATTTAACCCATTATTCTTTGCAGCGCGCTGTAGAATCTCATTCTCCTGAGAAGTTTACCTGGCTAAAAATACCCTGCTTGGGTAGTATTTTTAGGAACATCTCTATTTGAAGTAAATAAATGGTCAGATTTTCAGGGTATTATTAGACATGAGCTGTTGGTACATTTTGTAACAGGAAGCTGATGGTTTTCCATTCACCAGGAACTGGAATTCAGTCACTTGGCCTGTATTTGTACGCCTCTAATTTTATCTGTAAATTGTTTTTTCTGAAATAGTTTGTGGAAACATTCTCAGTTTCTTCAGTTTTGTAATGCACGGGCATGGAAATAACTGCTAACCCTTAAAGCAAACAAACCATTTATTAAAAGAACTAATTGAGAAAACAGGTCACTTCTGGTTTTAAAACAGGCTGAGAGCTGAAATTTTACCCTCATTCCACCTATTATTTTTTATCTTGAGAGTATTTTTAGGTGTGCTGCCCTTGGATTATTTTTCATTCCACTTTTGGGTTTTTTAGAATTGGAAGCAATGTGTGGGAAAACAATACATGAAAGGAAAACTATCCAACTTCGAGATTTCCAAATAAGCTTTACCAGGACCTTTTCAGTTATGCATGGTCACTTTTGGACTGTAATATCATTGTACTTTGACAATGTCTTGTTTACTCCCATGGCTGCTGCTTAAATTTGACCCTGTGTCCCTCCCTTTTCTTGAATATTGCCTTAAGCTCTCTTCCTGTTATCACCTTGCGTGGATCTTTTACTCTACAGCTATGGCTAGAAATTGCCTTATCCTCTTTTTCATGCTTGGAAAGAGTTCCTAAATCTCCTTATTTCACCTGCCCTGTCACTAATATTGGTCCATTTCTTCTGTCTTGTCCTTTATGTGATGACCACTGTGGTATAATCCAAAAGTGTGTATTGCTGAGTTCATGTTTATGGTGTAGACTTGAGAATTGCCTGTAGGCAGCAGACAGGCAAGGCAGTGTTGAAGCTGTCAAGGGTCTGTGAGCTTCTTCCAGTAGTAGATGTTGAGGTTTTATTTTATGACATGGTTTAGTGGTGGACTTAGCAGCCCTGGGGTAAAGGCTGGACTTGATGATCTTAAAGGTCTTTTCCATGCTAGCTGATTCTATGATTCTATACATGCGAGAAGGAAAACTGGACTGTGGAGGCCAAGGAACTAGGGACTGGCAGGTATTGGTTTAGTTGCAATAGTGCTTGCTGTGCTTGACAGGAAAACATGGTCAGGTCTGTTAAACATGTATTCTTGGGCAATAAGTTGATGGATTCATCAGCACTTCCTTTGAAAGTGGAAGTCTACCTATTCATAAGAGTTTTAAATAGTATTAGACCTTCCTCCAGGTTTCAAGGAGGCCAGTGTACTTGATGCACTGTTCCCTCGATGCATTGGGTAGGGGAAGGGCAGATTCTTAGCCATGGTGGTCCCAGAGGTGTAAAAGACCAGGCTCTAAAACCTTCTTGGAGCAATCCAGACGTTTTTGTCACCACAACCTCCCCCAAAACCCCCCTTAGCTTGCTGTACAGCTGCAGGTGTAGCTGTTCGCAGTGCTGGCATCTCGTTGGTTTACGCTTTCTCCAAATGAAGCATCTTGTTGGTTATGCCTTCTCCAACTGAAAGGCCTTAACTAACTTACTCGATAATTCCAGGTTCCTCCTCATCTCTCCAATAATCCTGTAGAAGCTGACAAGGCCTTTTTGCTGACAGGCAGATTCCTCTTTCAGAGGTATCTGGGAAGAGTTACATAGGATGATGGCATCTTCTAGGAGGGCTGCTTGGGTCTTGGGAGAAGTGGGAGAGCCATGTGGCAGGCTAGAATTGTAACTTTATGTGGTTTATGTCTGTCATGGAGCTCTTCAGAGGCTGTTCTTGTCATTGCCACAGCATGCAAGGATCTGTAATATTGGAATCTCAGCCTCCTTGTAACCTGTTTGACAGATCTGCCCCTTTGGACAATGGAGAGACATTCTCAGTTGCAAAGGCTGTTGTAGTGATACCTTTTTGTTTCACATGATGAGATGAATCTCCCTGATAGGATCCCCTATCTTCTACTGAAAGGGCTGACTGGAAATTAACCTTATATTGTATTTTTCTGCCATCTATTAATTCTGTGCATTCACAAATCTGAAGAACAAACCGAATGTCCTTGTGGGATTTTATGTTGCTGCTCCACCTTGTATGACATTTTATTGTTATGCTCGTACATCTTGAAACAAACATTTAGAAGTGGATTCCTTTTGCTTTGGTCATGTCCACTATTGGAAACTACAGATAACCTTGGTACTGATAAGCTAAATACTGGTTTTGTACAGCTCTGGTTTTGAACAGCTCTTCTTCCACCTCTCATCTATTTTGGCTGTTTCTCAGATGATGACATTAGTTACCAGGAAGTAATTTCTAATCAACTTGCACGAGGGGTCTAGCACGTTTGCTTCCTGTTGCAGATAGCTAGCCATCAGGCATAGCATGGTAAGATACAAAGATCCGTGTCATGCCTTTTGGAGTCAGAAATCCTCCTTAAGCCAATGTAGTGTGATGAAAAGTTATAATTCCTTAGAGAAGTTTAATGTGAGAACAGTATTTGTATGCATGTGTCAGAGGAACACAGACCTGGAACAGATGTAGAGGACACATTTGCATCCACAAAGATCAGTACACAACTTTGATTGTGGCTGGTAGAGACAGAAACTAATGGATTGGTCTGGTAAGACAGCTTTGATTCAGTTACAGATTATTCATCATTTCCAAGAGTCTTACAGGTATTTCAGCCTTCAGAACTAATTTACAAGGTGTCAGTTGTGTTTCAAGATCAAATGTGCATTTGCCATGTGAAGCAGTGGCTTAGAAATGAGTTTTGTTTTTTCTTGCTCAATAGCCATGGGTCAAGGCTGTTTCTCAGGACAGCCATACATAACCCAGACTTGTCTGGGCCTTAACTGACACGGATTATTTTAGGAAGGAGTATTTTCAGCATTGCTGTGTCTCACTGCTCCGGGATGGGCTGCGAAGCACACAGGGGACCGATTCTCCAGGGTTATGTGCCAATTGAGCGCTGCCAAGGAAAGCTGGCACGGAGCTGGAAAAGCGAGGCAGCGACTCCCATTTATCCCAGGGGAATTCTAATGAATTTGCTTTAATTTACAAAACAAAGCCACTTTCTGCTTTTCAAGAGGGAAGAGCAGTGGTTGCCTAGGATGCTGTTTCCAAGCAGGCAGATACAAACTTCCCTCACTGCAGCAATGAAGATTTCCCTCCCTGTAAGAGGTAGGAGCATTTTGGCCTTTTACCTTGTAGGGTTTGGACTACGTGGAGTGATCTGTGGTGCACACACAGCGCTGTGCAGGGGGGTGTAATGCCTGTGGGTCATACCCACCAGTGGTTTGGTTTGGTTTATCAGGCTGAGTAGTGAGGCATGTGTTTTTAACACAGGAATCGATTCTAGCTTCCTTCCCCTCCTTGAACAGGTTACTTGCTGCAGTAGGCACTTGCAAAAGGAGGAAAAACAAAAAAGGAAAGAAGAAAAGGAAGTATATGGAAGAAGCTGAAATAATAATAATAATAATAATAATAATAATAATAATAAACCCAGTTTACAAAGGTCCTAGCCTACTTAATAGCATATCCTTCGCTGTCCTGGTATTTGTGATGATACTTAAGTCTCTTGGCCGTAACAGTGTGAACTAGATAAGATATGGTCCTCTGTTGCCTCCTGAGCTCACTGAGATTCAGCAGAAAAGGGGTTTGCATTGAGCAAACACAAAGTTTTACCTCCTACCTTCATAGCCTGAGAACTGTCTGCTGGTGTGGGACATTGTGGTGGGGACTGATGCCACATTAGGCTGCTGTGTCAGCATTGCTGAGCCGATGGTCTGTCACATCTATTCAGTGTTTATTATGTAGCACTAAGGAAAGACAGAGTTGGAATATCAGTGTTCCACTGGCAAGTCTTTAATTCAGGTGTTGTTTTCAGTGGTTCCTACCAGCTTATAGAAATGGACTTTACACAAATAAAAGCCTCAGGCTTCCCATGCACATGTGCATGTTTTGGTCACACCAAGAATACCAATGGTGAAAGGGAGTCTTTTGTAAACCATCTTGTGAAGTGCTGCAGCATCACTCTGTGCCATTACCCCCCCTTTCTTTGACAGCAGCTGAAATGGCAGGGCTTGGGTTGGCCAGGACTTTGCATCATTTATAGCACTGCTGTTAAATGCTGGGCTGAAATGGGTGGTAGCTCAGCTCATTTGCATGATTTGAAATGCCAGCTCGGTTTAATGTAGAGCAGCTGGGATATCCTTAACTCCTTCAGGAGAAAACTTAATACCACCAGATCACCAGGAGCTATGCTACATCTCCTTCCTTATTTATTTATTCCTTCGCTTTGCTGCTTCTCAGAGCATTAGTAGAGGCTATTTGTGCATTGCCGGGGAAGGGCTTTGCTCTCTGTTGATATCTCTGTATCTTGCAGGGTTCACAAAGGAAGCAGTTGGTCCCTCTGTGACAAATCCTGGTTGTGACTTTCTGTGCGTCCGCTTACACTGGCCTTAGCAGCTAGGACTTCAAATTAAGATGTGACATGATGAAGGGTGGCGAGATTAGTTGGAAGAGGGACAGGTGTAGAGGCCGGGATTATATGGATTACTATATGCTCAATTTCTTAGGGTTAACTTTCAAGGTTGAAAATGTCTAATTCCACAGTTATGGGATTGGACCGTGCCTGGCTATTCCTGTGGGTGCTGTGCCGGCAGGCAAAGTCACTTTGTGAGGGAAAGAGGAGCTGGAGGATTAAAGAGTTCCTTCGCTCCCCTGAAATGATTAGCGCAGCCTCAGTGAGAGGATGGAGGGAGCATAATCTTTTAATCCCATCCCTGCTCAAAATTGACCTTGTCACAGGCAGATTCAGCTTCCTGCAGAGGAACAGATGTGTGATAGAGTCACTCTTACGGTGTCAGAATGGAACCCTCTGCCAAAATTCTTTTGCCTTTCCGTGGGCAATGGGCCTCTTATGCCAAAGACCTCTGAATGTGCCTTTGAATGAGCTGTGGGATACCTTGGCATGAAGACTGGTTTTTACTAAGCCAGGGCTTCCTTAAGGCACTTATAATGGAGGTTTAATTGTTCTGGAAATTGTTATTCTCTGGAGTCAGGATTTGAACAGAGGTTTCCCATGGAACAGCCGTTTCAAATGGTCAGTTCTGAAGACCCTTACTGGTTTCAACCACAAGGCATTGAGCTAGAGGTAAAAAAAACCAGATAGAATCACAGAGTGGTTTGGGTTGGAAAGGAGCTTAAAGCTCATCCAGCTCCAACACCCACTTGAAAGTGTCTTAGACATCTGAAGATAAAAAACCCCCCAGCAATCAGAAGATATCATGTAGTTTTTCAACTGATATCATTGCTGTATTTGGTGTGTAGGACATGAAAGTCACATTAGTGCAACAGAAAGGACGTGTCTTCCCTAATGAAAACTGATTAACGTCATCTTTGTTGTGAAAGGGAAACCACTAAGAAGATGAAGTCCTATAATCTTCTTCTATGAATGTAGACATGGTAAATTGCCCTCAGCGATGAACTGTATCATTATTTCATCTTGTGTTGTCCATGTGTAAGATCATTAGTATGCCTGCATGCTGGGGAAGGTTACAGCCCTGGATTATGTAGTCAAATCATTTATGTCATAGTCTATGTATACCATAACTCAGTTGAACATCTGAATGGTTTTGATGTATAACATGCAAATCATTTCAACTATTTGAGCAAAAAAAAATTTGCTAATACTTACTCTTAGAAGCAGTAGATTTAATTAAGCATCATGTATTCTTCCTTTAAAAGGACGGGAACCAGTTTAGAAGGTTCCATTATCACTGAGGAGGTGGTGTTTAGTAAGTGGGTGTCAGGCACCAGGTCAGAACTTCCCAACAAATGATGCTATTTGTGTTGATCAAGTCTGACTCTAGGCTCCTGGAGCAGGAGTAAATTAGCCAACTCCTCACTTACACTGCATGTGAGCAACTGTAAGTTAATAAATCCTTATCAACCATGTCACTTGGGTGCTTGAACTACTGTTTGTTTCCTTTCTATAACTACAGGAGAAGTTTCTTTATTTAATGCTTTTCCACGGGTTAATACAAACTTTTCAGGGATCCAGGCTTGACCTCTAATGCTTATTATTTTACTCCTTGCTATTTTCCATCACAGATATTTTTGAATCAGTTTTTAGGACTTTCCCAGCTGGTCAAAAGGTTAGGAAAGCCAATTCCACCAGACTGGATGTCCTGTGAAAAAGCTTGAAAGACACCAGGGCTTGTTTACTGGGGGTATTCAGTCTGGAGGAGAGAGAAGAGAGAAGGCACAGGGGGGACCTTATTGCTCTCTACAACTGCCTGAAAGGAGGCTGGAGCCAGGAGGTG
>JBAFWW010014426.1:5910-20708 GCA_036873685.1 Agapornis canus
AAAACGGGAACAGCATTATTACTCAAGTGTTTCAAATACTGCATCCCATTAAACAAAAAAAAAAAAAAAGCCAGCGATGAGACACCTAAAATAGACAAAGAGATAGACAGATAGATCAAGAAGCCGAGTTTACAAAAACAAACAAACAAACAAACCAAAACCAAAAAACCAACCTTACAGAAAAATCCCAAACTCAACCAAATGAAAAATCACACAAGAAAATCACAGTGTTTCCAAAATTTTGACAATTTTTGTGGAAGTTCAAGCATTTTAGGACAGAATTTTGCTATAATTCTCTATTTGCAGAGTTTATTTGTCTCTATTTGCACATTGTCACAAATGGAAAGAAGCAGCAAATGTAAACAGAATTGAAAACTGTGTTGACTCTTAAGAGTTGAAGCATAGTTGAAACACTGATATTCAAGATTAGGTCAACGGCATTTGGCCAGATTGACTTACAGTAGTCAAAGGAACTTCTTTCTTTTTTGCTATGCACTAATTTCGTATTTAATTTTAAATAATGGAACGCATAGAAGAAAGTCATGGGAAAATGGAAATGAACTGAGCAATTATTTTAGGATAAATACAACGTAAGTGGAATTCCAGGTGTTTACTTTGTAAGTTATTATTTTGCCCCTACAGAACTTCTGACTTATATCTCTAAGTCATCTTTATGGCAGAAAGAAAAACTTCCAGGCACCAGTGATTTGAAGGAGGAATATAGTTGAAGAATCTTGGACTTCATGGATACATGGCTGAAGGTCTCTTCAAGATGGAACACAAAGAAAAACATTACTTAAAAGTTGGGTGAAGTAATAGGTGTCAGACAATACTTCCTCTGACCTGGGGACAGGAGAGAGTCTTTTCCCCATGAACATATATGCATAAACAGTTTTAGTTACAGTTTTTGTACTCTAGTTTTTGTTTTGAAAAGAGATTTGTCTCTACTTGCTACTCAGAAGAATACTATGCAAATGAAGTACATATCTGCCAAGGACTACTGCTTATCTTTTTAGTTCTTACTCGTGGTTTGCGGTTGAAATTGAGGTACAGAAAGTACACTGATAAGATAAAAATATTTTTCTGCTACTTGGTACAGAAGATGACAGTCAGAAAGTGATATTGAGCACTGGCAGGCCAGAAGTACAAGGATTACCTCTGGCAATATGGTGTCTGAGCAACTAGTGCTACCTGGCCAGCTGTTTCTTAGTATTTTGACTTTTGGCTTTCAGAAGACGAAATAATCTTTGGTGTTATTTGGCATCTGGAAAATCAGAAGCACTGACAGAACCACGAGCATTACATTAGGAGTCTGTACATTCTCATTCTAAAATTAACTCAGGCACACACACTGCTGTGAAAATGCTCCAGAAAAAAACTAAACCAATAGCAAAACCCACAAAACCACTTACAAAGACAACACACCCCCCAAAAAAACAAAAACAAAACAACAAGAACACTACACAACCAAAACCAAAGAAAACAAACCAAAACCAGAAACCACACAAACAAAACCCAAAAAAAACCCACAGAGTAAAAAAAAAAACAAAAAACTACACTCTACAGCAAAACCTATGCAAAGTATCCAAGAATGTCATGCTAGGGAAGACAAGTAGCAGCTGTAGAGGGCTGTAAGCCTATGTTTAATGCACCTATTCTCTGATGTCTACCCATTCACAGAAAAGCACCACATCAAGAATGGGAAGGCACCCAGTGCCTTCCTCTGTGCTAGCAGGGAGCAATTACTATAGAGACTGATCCATGTCCCCAGATGTTTGCTGTGCTGATTTTGATTTTGTAGACAAAATGTTTTACCTGTGACAGGCATGGAGTCCAAATGGAAACAGGGTGGTGGTGGCTTAGCCAGAAACATCCAAGCAGCAGCATGAAGGTAATACCGAAATATCAAAATGACTGCAGAGTAACTGAGAAAACAAAGAGGAAGTAGATGCAAAGAAGGCAAATAAACAAAGAGGGAGAGATGGCAGTAAATGAATGACATAGGACCCATGGAAAATGAGAGAGAGGGAAAAATGGGTGTTTCTGTGGTTTTAATGACAGTACAATAATGGGATGTTGAAGGAAAGCCTACATTCTCCAGGGACAGAACGGGGTAAAAGTTTCCACCAGATTCTCTCAGTGGCATAAGATTTTTGTAAGATTCTCTTTTTTTCCCCCAAATCCTGAAATTTTTACATTGTCAACAATTATCTGAGTTGCACACCATTACAGAATGTTTTTCACAATAAAGAAGAAAAAACTCATTATGCAAAAGCCGCTTTAAATTGAACCAAAGATGTCTGTGAAACTTGACATTCTCTACTGTATTTGCTAACCATCAGGTATTCTTCTCAATTGCTGTTTCAGTATTATCATTACTAAAATTGTGAAAAACTGAAGACTATATTTTGTTATAAGAATAACAAAATAAATGTTGGAGATCTTATTTCCCGATTCCTGTCTTTACTCTCATTTGGTTAATGAGGTGGAAGATAACACAACTGATGAAGACTGAATAGCTGAATTAATTTGTTGAATAGATAATCTAATTTCAATACAAACCATAAAAACAATAGTCGATGTAACCTTTTGATACACATTATTCAAGCTAGCAAAAAAAACCCCAACACCCCAATTTCTAGTCTTCAAATCCTCTTTTAAATGCTGTATGCATTCATGGGAGTATCTGTTTTGCAAATGAATTTATATGTAGATGCCAAGATTACACTTATTTTTTTCACTTTCAAAAAAAAAAATATTATTACATTGCTTACCCCTTTTTATTTCGCTGGCATTGCTTGCCAAATAGTTTGCTCATATGCTAGCCGTTGAAACAACTTTGCTTGACTTTATTTTGCTAATAAATGCTTTCTTAAATAAATTCTGAGATTTATGGCTTTTTTCCCACCCCAAAATATTATCAATTATTTGATTTCTGAGTTCCCATTCACACATAATGTCTTTTACTGAGACTTCCTCAACTATTGGAAGCAATTTAGGACACCCAGGTTCTTTTTTGCAGAGCTGCTTTCTAGAGAGTCAATCCCCATGCAGGAACTCTGCTACATGGGATTATTCCATCCCAGATAGACATAAGTATTACCCTTTATTAACCTTCATTTAAGGTTCCTGTCATCCCCTTTCTCCCACTTGTATAATGCCTCATTGTGTGGCAACCTTGGCTTTCATTGTACTATATTCCCCCCATCTTAAATTTAGTATCATCCTCAAGCTTGCTGAGAGCTTGTACTGTTTCATCATCCAGATCATTAATAATTGTATTAACCCTTCAGGGACACTGCTAGCAATTGTCCATAGATAGACTTTTTACCACAGATCCTTTGACACAGGACAGACAGTTTCTCACACAATTTACAGTTTATTTATCCAATCCATATCTCACTAATTCTGCTACTAAAATACTACAGGAGAGTATGTCAAAGGTTCATAAAGCATGCACTTTTTTCCCTTTATTCACAAAGCCAATCAGTTTGGTCAGGAACGATGTGGACGTGATAAATCCATGCTAGGTATTGCCAATCAAATTTCTGTCCTTCCTCTGCTTGGAAATGCCTTCCAGGAGGATTTGCTTCACAACCTCCCAAGGGACTGAAGTTATGTCGAGTGGCCTCTAGTTACCTGGATCCTCCCTGAAAAAAGGTATGATGTGTTTTTACAGACATTACTAATCTGCCTCAATCACCGTAATCCTCTCAAAGGTTTTAGAAAGTGTCTTTGCAATGACAATTGCCACTTGACAAGCTCCACATGGTTCCATGGACTTTTATATATTTAATTGGTGCAAGTGCTTCCTGATTCTGTACTTCACAGTTTATTCCACAGACCCCACCAATAGTTTTGGGGATGTGGGAACAGTCCTTACCAGCAAAAAAGTGAGAAAAAGGGCATTGAATACCTCAGGTTTTTAAATGTCTTTTGTCACTAGGAATGCTGCCTTATTGCGTAGCAGACCCATATTTGCCCTAGTCTTCCCTTTGCTGCCGATGTACTTGTAGCAACTCTTCCTGCTGCTATTTTCAACTGACTGCTCTTTGGCTTTCCTATTTGTGCATGCTTTAGCAATGTCCCTGTACTTCTCCCAGGTAAATTGAGATGTCTTGATGATAATTGGTATTCATTCCTTACATCCTTTCCTGAGCTCATCATTCTTGCCTATCCCCTCTAACTCTTCTTCCACTTGCAGGGTTTTGTTGATCAATCACACCTGAAGAGGCTGTTCTTGATGGTCAATGAGGTCTCCTCAGCCCCTTTGTCCTTCAGAGAAGTCTTTCATAGGGCTGTAACAGGCAGGTCTCCAAACAAGCTGAAGCCTGGTCTCTTAAACTCTAGAGTTGTGATTCCACTATTTGTCTTGCTCACTTTACATAAGGTTTTAACTGTCATCTCATGGAAGGTTCAGATAAGGCTGTCTTTGACTCCCACATCCACACACAGCTCTTCCTTATTTGCACCCAGATTTTGGAGACAACTCTGCATGGATTCATTTACCAGCTAGTTTGGCATTCAAAGATTTTTAACAGATCTCCTATACCATAGAGCCAAGAAGATATTCACAGCACTAAACTTCTTAAGATTCACCTCTGTGCCATCATAGCTTGTGAATTTTGCTCCTCTGTGCCATCATGGCATGTGAGGTTTGGGCTGGTTTGCAACATACAGTGCACCTCCTCCAACATAATAACCTTGAGTCTGGCATCAAACTAGCCAGATGTACAGCCACATGTAGATATTTCATACTATCAGAGTGTAACACAGTTGTCCAGATGAACACACTGACATCTTACAAATGCAGCAAGGACATTAAGAGATTTATTTACTTTTGTAGAAGCTCTGAGTATGTTAAACCTGAGATAAGGCTAAACATATGTGATGTTAATGCTCAGGTATTGTTTTTGTGAGAACAACATTTAAAAATAAAATCTAGCAAATCAAAGTTATCTTTACCAAAAGTAAATATGTCTGTAATGTCATCTACAAAACCTCAATTTGTTCCTATGTGTTTTGTCAGACCTCTGCTCAGTTCTTTTTAGTAGATTTTAGTTTACAAGATTTCATAAGTACTTTCAATTTGTAAGATCTCATGCTATTCACAATGCTGTAGAACAGAAGGACAGGCAACATGTAAGAAAGTAGAAAAAAAGATCCCCACTGTGACATCAAACTCTGGTGTTGCTCCAACTGTTCAGTTTCTGGCTTTACATTTAAACAAAACAAAGCAAAACTCTCTTTAAATGAACTTATTCATTAAAAATTAAAGATTAGGAATTGTAAAAAACAACTTCTGTTGGTTTTCTCTTGATTAAGATAGATCAGCAATATTCATTACATATGTTAGCATTCTATAAATGTGATTGTGGTATATACTAGGCACACACTAATACTGGTATAGTATAAGTTAATTCTTGCTACTTGTAAAATTTCTATAAGTTAGATATTAAATGTCTTAAAATCCTCCAAGGCTGGACAAGTAAGTCACATAGACTATAGACACTATAGACAAAATTGCTTAATAAAAAGATTCTGAAAATACACTTTAATGGAGTATATAAGCACTTTAGGTGAGTTAACAAGGGCCTCTTCAGTTTCTCAAGGGCTTATATTGTTGGAAGAGTAGTAATTTATACACCTGAGTTGAGAGGTGAGAAGAAACCAAGTACTATTTCACAGAACATTCAGAAATCTCCTTAAGAGATTTCTAAAACCTTGTTTCTCTAACAGCCGTTACAAGTTTCTGACTATTACAGGTATTGGCTCTTCTGTAGTTTACAAAATGTTTTAAGCCTGAGATAGGTAATGGTTTTAAAAGGAAGTTAAGATTAAAATGATGAAGCAGATTTGCAACTGCAGTCAGCCATTCACAGTATTATTTGTATGATGAGTTCTTTCCGGAACTTTTTTGGTTTTGTTCTGACCACAGCTGAGAAGCATGTACATCTGTCTGACAATATTTCAGTTTCACAGTCAGTCAGTACAGCTGTTCAGAAATTCTGCAAAGGTAAAGCCTCCAGTGAGAAATTTTTGCTATGCCCTGCCTTTCTTTAACAGACAAACAACATGAGATTTTCAGCACTTCTGCTCCGAGTTCTAATGAAAATAAAAATAAAAAATCAGAAGAATATGGTAAGAAAATGACCAGAAAGGTAAATAATGAGGGGTTTTAGGGAGCTGCAAAAGCTGGTCAGTCTGAGTAAACAGCAAAAATTTCAGATCAGTGAATTATTTAAACTGATGCTTATGAAACAGAACAAATTGACAGGAATTTTATAAATTATGTAATGGGTATATATATATATATATGGCACTGTTTCATGCCTTTTTATGCCTGATTCCTGAACAGTAAAATAATTGCACATTTTCTTCCTCTGTTTATTTTTCAGTCTTGGTCTACTTTCTATATGAGCTCTCTATATTCTTTCTATTTCCTAATTCCAAGCTTCGTGTCACTGAGTATCTTACTCTAAAATTCAGTCATAGCTCTTGGGTTTTCTATTCCTCTGTGATTTTACATCATGCAGTTGTTTTTTCGATCTGTATTTTCACACAAAGACATGAGTATCCATTTTCCTCCTCTCAACATCTGCACCACAAGAAAATAAAAATAGAAGGAAATGAGGGTCAACAGGAAGAAAATGAAAGAATTGTAGAAGAGACATCTAGGAGGTTTCTAAAGGAAGTTGTAAAAGGTAGGAGGTCATTCTGGGGACTGACTAGGTGGCAGAGAAGAGGGAAAACAGATCTCATGTGTCTGACCTGTGACAAGATGAAAGTACAGTCTAATTTGAGCAGAGTGGAAGGAGATGTTGTAGTCAGTGTCAGAGTCCTTGTGTACTGCTGTGGTGTGAATGCCAATAGCCAATAGGTGAAAGAATAAGCTATCACAGCAGTATGCCAGGGACCTGAAAATCAATCCCTAGAATCTGCAAAGAGTGGGAAGAGCTCTGTGGAAGTAAAATGATAAATTATATGTCCTGCTTGACTTTTGAACATGTTGCCTAACTGTATTAGTCTTTGGAAGAATCCCCAAATCTTCATTTAAAAAAAGTTTACTTTGTTTGCAGATAATACACCAATGATTGCTGGTGGTAATAACCATTTTACAATGGAAAAATACAGGAAAAAAAGAAAAAAACCCCAACAGTATTTTTGATAGGACAATTGATTCAGTGATTTTTAGTGATTCAAAAAAATAAACTACAAAGAGGAAACTGCAACAAAGTCAAACTATGGATGTTCCTTAAGAAATCCAACACTGAGAACTGATTCACTTCAGTTGTCAAGGAAAGATGCTTTTCATAAATACAGATTTTTATCTCTGGATATGAACATATTGCTCTATAAGGAAGATTGAATATTTTAACATAAATCTTGTTTTGAATGTGAAAAGGACATTATGATAGAGCCAGTCAGGTTGGGAGGCACTTTAAGATGTCTCTAGTTCATTCTCCTGCTCAAAGTGGGGTTGATACTGAATCCAGAGCAGCTGTCTCAGGTTTTTATCTAGTTGTGTCTTGAAAACCTCAAAGGACAGAGATTTTACGATGTCCTTAGACAACCTACTCCAATACTTAGCTGTTCTCAGTGATTTTTCTTTTCCTTCTATGAAATTAGAACCTCCCCTGCTTCAGGTGATGACCAGCATCACATTGCTCCATCTAAACAGTAAAGAATACTACCATCCACTGGCTACTAATGTGTTTAACTTTGGTACATGCAGTTATGTAAAATATTAATGGGAAGACACCCTTTGGTGGCTGTAACGAATCACAGTGAAAATGATTATAAATAAAAGTGAAACTGTTATTCTGGAATCATGGAAAAATCTGTTTTCCTGCTGAAACTCCCATATAGGTAGTGACCAGTCTCAGCTTGCTTGACTTTTGAAATCTCATAGTATCACAGACCAGGATTTTTGGCTGCCAATTCTGGTAAGCCTTGACATAAGTAATGCTGCTGTATTTTGCCCTAAATCAATAGAAACCTGCAGTACAAATCTCCCAAACAACTTTGAGGTTTGCTCTTCCCCTCTGCAGTCTTGTATCAGTTAGACAAGAAAAGCTTCAAAGATTTCAAATATGGACTTATGGGAAAGGTGCTGGGGACAAAAAGAAAGAAAGAAAATACCATGTTATGAAACACTTGGATATCTCAGTTTTCTTTTAATCATAACAGACATCTATCCAAGAGTTTTTATTTGCTTTCTCTGGCTGCCAGAGGCAAAAAAATGTTGTCTTATTGAAATGTTGATTTTCAGACAACTGCTGTGAACAAATACACTATTCAGACCTCAAAGTTCCCTTCTATTGAAAGTCAGCACTTGCAGACAAAATTCTCCATGCTCATTTGGTCTAGTAGCTTCATTTGAAGTCAAATAATACACGAATAAAATACCTGCAAGGTACAAACATGCACCTTTTGCTACTTTTTCTTTCTTTTAAGTTGAAATGAACAACTGACCTTCCAGAATTAAGATGTGGACAACATTGTTATAAATACTTACAATTTTATTTTATTTATTTTATTTATTTTATTTTATTTTATTTTATTTTATTTTATTTTATTTTATTTTATTTTATTTTTTTTTTTTTTATTTTTTTTTTTTTTTTTTTTTTTTTTTTTTTTTTTTTTTTTTGCTCCCTTTCAAAAAATGCTTAAGGAATACCGTAAGTGCAAAATAACTACTATTTTTTCCTTATGTACTGTATTTGAAATATGCATACTGAATTCACTTTCTGCAGTGGAAAAATTAGAGAATCAGAAGCTATTCAAAAAACTGTAGAACAGTCAGTGTGTCATCGGGCCACTTACAGACAAAATGAAAAACTATATTGAGAATCTCTCCATCATCCTTTTAAGACAAAATTTGAAATTAAGCATCACACATCCAAGATTGAGATGCCTCAGGGTATTATAAGGTGGATACTTCTTTCTGTTGTGGACCAACTATTAAACGTATACTCCTCAAAAAGAAAAGTTTACATTTCACAGGAATAATCTCTTTCTAAATAAAGCCTTCATCGATTCAAATGGCATGAGATATATAGACTATACCACTGCAGCCCATGAAGACTATAATATTAACTTTGGTTTTTTTAAAGCACAATTATAGGAAATGTGCATTCAAATGTCAAATCTGTTAATATAGATAAAGGGAAGGCTTAAGGCACAGAAGCATCAGGGTGCCTCAAGGCTGTAAGTAAACACTTGACATTAATGAAAGCTAAGGTATAGTCAATTTGTCCATTTCAGATGATTCACAATAGGTTGGTTCTTCTTGCTTAATCCTCTTTAATTCTGTGCAACTTCTTGCATATTGCTTATTGCCTTAGTAGCTGAGCACCTGCCAGTAATGAAAAAATTGAAAACTATCACATATCTGTTTTCTCATCTTTCCTCATTCTAGGTGTATCTGCGAGCGTGTGGGTGTGTGCAGCAGAATGGATACTTGTGAGAGACAGAACAACAGAGATGCTTTTGGTAGGTTTATTGTTGTTATGTTGCTTATGTTTTTACTAAGGAAAACATGAAGCAGAAGATGGTGAGAAGAGGATGGATGTTCTTTTCTAAGATGTCAGTCTACAAATCAAGGACTAACTTTCATATCAATCTTTACAATTTTCTTCTGTTCTTGTCAAGCAACAGTTTCAATTAGGTATTTAGATGGCTTTAATATATCCTGGTCAGTGTATGAAATACTTTGAGTGTAGGAACCCAGATGATGAGCTTTGTTCATCTTTTCATTGCGTAGCAAATTCATGTCAAGCATGGAAGAGCTCTGATGTGGTTTTCTACTAACCCTTGTTGCTAAGAATGAAAACAGAAAGATACCGATGAAGGACCTTAATACTGTAACCTGTAATCCATTCTATTTCCTGATCTTTTGGTTTTTCACTGGTGGTGGTTTTTCAAAGGGAAGAGACACAGATGTCTAATCAGGCTGCCAGGGTGACAAAAAATGAACATTAACCAGGTCACTCCTTGAACTGATAGACTTAGGGCTGACCAAGAGAAGGAGACAGGTGCAGCTAACCTTGCTCAGCAGAGTTCACCAAAAGACATCAATGCAAGTAGCAGCAAAAGTAATAGACAATGTGAAACAAATAGTCTGATTAAGGTTACATCACAATTAGTGGAGCTGATGGAACTTCCGAGTTCCTAGATGCTCCAACCCCCCCAGGGCATAACAAAGTCACACAGAAGCCCTCCCCATAGTGCCTTGGTTTCCCTGGGAAAGAAACTCAGAAGGACCTAGAAAGGAGCCTCAGTGTCTTCTGCACAAGCTTTCTGATTTCAATAATTTGCCCCAAAACAGAATGTACATTTTGTTCAATCGACATGCCTCCCTATGTTTTCTCTCTTATGAAAGGTTTTGTGGAAAAGTCAGGCATTCCTGAGCTTTAACAGACAGTGAAACTGTCAGAAGTCACATTATGAAAAAATTTGGGGAAAAAGAAATTACTTTATAATATGCATGGTCAACCTAAGCATTAATCATAACTTAATTTCCATTCCACAGAAATAATCTCTGTATTTAGATATACAAATTGCAGCATTTCTTAAAGAATCAATTGGAAAGCCACATCATATGGGAGACCATAAAAAAAACTTATTTAAAAATTAAGTTAAATTTAATATCTCAATTTGTGTTTCTGCTTTCTCTCATCTTAATCTTACCACTTATTTGTTTGTCTTGCTGAGGGGTTATCTGATAGTAAGAGATGTAATCCCAGTATACTCCGTTTTGATAGACATATATGATACCCAACCATGAAAAAGGATTGAAATTTTATTATCTGTGCTACAGCATGCCCATTACACTTTTAAAGGAGACAGACCTGTCCTTCATTACCAGTGATCCAGACAGGCAGACCTCAGCAAAATCCCTCTAACAGGAACAGATACAGAAGGCATTTTCCTGACTGTCCTTCTGCACTATTAGCAAAGCAACAGTCAAGGCTTATTTCCATCCCCTTCTCATTCTGTAGGAATGAGGGATATGTTTCTGGTTTTCTGTTCATTATGCAGAAGCAGAAATGAGAAAAGGGAGGTGCCTCTCTCATTGTAGTGTTTCATGTTTCCAGGCTGGCTTGTTTTCCAGTCTGTGCTAAAGGTAAATAAAATAAGCAAGACAATTCTAATTAAGTCTAAGGACTTAGTATTTTCTTCCTACTTTTTGAGTCTGTTACAAGTAAACTTTTGCTGACTTCTACTAACCTCATTATTGACTATCACTAAACAGTACAGGTCCTGACACGGACTTGTCACCAGTCTCCAAATGGACATTGAGCTGTTGACCTCTACCCTCCAGAGGTCCAAACCAACTCCTCATCCACCAGCTAGTCCACAGACCAAATCCATGTATCTCCCATTTAGGGAGATACCCATAGAAGCCCTTGTTCTTCTTTGCAACCCTTGGTGAGTTCAATTCCATCTATCCTTTGCCCTTCCTGAGCCCATCCCTAGACAACCAGGAAGCATCCCCATGCTCTTCCCAGGATACCTGTCTCCACTTCCACTGTCTATGCATTTCTTTCTTGCCTTTAGTTCAACCAGCAGGTCTCAACTCAGCCATGCCAGCCTCTTCCCTTCCCTACTTGATTTCTTATATTTGGGGATTGACAGCTTTTGCTCTCTATGGAAAGCATCCTTAAAGATCTGCCAGCTCTGTTCTGATCCATTGTCACTGAGGACAGTATCCCAGGGGATCCTACCGATTAACTTGAAGAGCTGGAATTTTGCTTGCCTGAATTTTATGTCCTGACTTTACTCTTCACCTAACCCTTATCTCTTAGGACTTCAAACTCTACCAGTGCATGATCAATAGAGCTCAGGCTGCCTCCAGTCTTGACATCACAAGTTGGCTCTAGAGTTAACAGTGATGACCATCAAGTCCAGTATTGCATCCCCTCTGGTAGATGCATTCCAGGAATTTCTTGGATTTCCTATAACTTGCCGTTCTACTTTTCTAGCAGATGTTGTTGTGCATGAAGTCCCCCATTAGGACAAGAGCCTGTGAGCAGTATGCCTCCTGTAGATGGAGTAAGCAGGCTTTGTCTATAGGCTCAGCTCCCCTTGATTAGGCAGCCTGTAGCAGACACAACCAAAAGGTTCTCTTTGTTGCTTTGGTCTCTAACTCTTAATCATAAGCTTTCAACATGCTTGTGACTATTCTTCAGAGACAGCTCTTCACACGCTAACCAGTTTTTGAAGTAAAGGGCAATCCCTATGCCCCTCGTTCTTCACCTGTTGCTTATGAACACTTTATAGCCATCAATAGCTGCAGTCCAGTCACTGATGGTGGTTGGTAAGGTGGTTGGTAAGGTGGTTGGTAAAACATGGCTCTATTGTCTTATGATGCAGCTGTTACAGAGCACCAAAACATTCCTTCTTGTGCTAAAAAATATGCAATAGAGTGCGAATGTCTCCTGGTGCTCAGTATATCACAAATATGAGCTCTTTGTCAGAAGTTACAAACACAGGGCTGCTGGGAGTTTACGAGCAATGGACCAGCCTCTCCATTAAGTTCAGATTCATTTGCAAACCATTTATCACATACCTAAGCAAGTAATTAAATTAATAGGTAGTATATAATAGGTGTTACACTATGTTGGAGGGAGAAAGCCATTTTCTTGATGCCTGACATGCATTTGTGTCACACTGACAAATGTGTTTAAGAAAAAAAGAATTCTCACATTGGCTAACGATATCATGCTTAAATGGGATTTGGCTTCAAGTGAACACCGAATATCATGAGATTGGTGATGAAAAAATGGGATCTAACAATGATTGTTACATGGCAGAGACTCCAGGGCCTTTTGCTGATATATTCAGCTGTTAGGCATGCAATCAGCCACCTGTGTTGCTTCAGCATTCTTATCTTCTCCTGACACCATAAGCTACATGTATTCTTGCTACTTATATTCTTAGCTACATGTGTCCTGGAAATAAAAAAATTGCCTCACAGGCAGGTTTTGCCTTCTCTAAAATTGTTTTCAGCCACATTAGCTTGTTCGTGGTGGGTTTTATTTATTTTTTTTTAACTTTTAAAGTTTTTCTAAACTTAAAATTTAGAAAAATACAACTGGTTGCTTTGAGAAGCTAGACTGAACTTCAGAATTTTGGGACTTCCAGTCTTCTTGTTTAAACATTAGTAAAAGCTGGGGAGTCCTATCCCTGATACACAGTCACCAGTGTTAATCTCCATATCCTGGAATAAAAGTGCTTCTTTGGCTCTGTAGCAGGTTGCCTGGGGAGTTTGTGCCATAACATGGGCCTCCATCTTCCCAGTGCAACTGTGCAGGATAAATAGAGACACCAAGAAACCTTGGAAGGCAGCTACAAAACTGGGGTAGATGCCAGGCTCCTGGAATAGCCTATGAACAATCCAGAGAGTCTCAGGAAGAGTTTGCTGGATGCAAGATGTCATGAGTTAAGCATTTTAGGCTTCACTAATTAGCACTTGCTTTAATTTTACTCTAGGGTCTCATTTTTGCTGGAAGTAACAGCAGCTGCTGCCTCTCCAGCCTTCAATCTCATGGAGAAAAATCTCAAGAGTCACTATAAAAGGAGAGAGACATTTGGTCTGCTACTAGGCCAAAACTTAGCTCTTTGTGAGAAACAGAAACGCAAGGGATAATAGTTGAATTAATCACTGCCATCAACTCTCCCTGATCATCAGAGAGGCAATGGACAACCCTCAACCTCAGGAAGTTTCACTGCTTTCTCAGGAAGTTTCACTGGGTTTTGTACAAATTTGTGTATTGCTGACTATCACATCTAATATCAGATTAAGTCTATTACTTTTATATCACAACATACTGTATATATTTGGGTCAAACATTGAACCATATAGCTGTGAATGTTTAGAAAATTTTCTCTGATATACCTCACGCAATGAGACAGAAGACTAACAGAAAGATTAGCGCCAAAGTAATATTATGATGTACTAGACTGGCATGAATCTACCATAAATTAGGTATATAAAGTGTAACTTTACAGTGAATGTACTTATGCCATGGATTAATTGATTAATTTCACCAATTTCATAGATATTTAGTACATACTTGTCATGGTTTAAATCCAGCTGATAATTTACTCCCACACATTTTCTTGCTTACCCCCACAACCCCTTCCCTGCTCCCTGGGCAGGATGGGGAGAAGAACTGAAACACAGTAAAGCCCACAGGTTGAGATAAGAACAGTTTAATAACTAAAGTACATTATACTACTACTGCTAATAATAAAAATAATAATGATAAGGCAAATAACAAGGGGGGAGAATATAAAACTTAAAGGGGAAAGGAAAACAAAACAATAAACACAAGTGATTCACAATACAATTGCTCACCACCCACTGACTGATAATCAGCCTGACCTGAGCAGTGATCAGTTCCATATGACAAGCTGTCATATGGAATACCCCTTTGGCTAGTTTGGGTTAGGTGTCCTGACTCTGCTCCCTCTTGGCTTCTTGTGCCCCTCTCACTGGCAGAGTATGAGAGTGAAAAGTCCTTGATCAGGGTAAATGCTACTCAGCAACAACTAGAACATTGGTGTGTTATCAGCACTGTTCTCAGACTACAGCCAAAACACAGCCCTGTACCAGCTACTAGGAAGAAAATTAACTCTATCCCAGCCAAAATGAGAAAAAACTAACTTCTAGAATTTTTATGAGTCTTTGCTTGGCTGTAAAATAGAGTCATAAAAATATAGAATCATAGAATTGTAGAATAGTTAGGGTTGGAAAGGACCTTAAAATCATCTAGTTCCAACACCCCTGC
>JBAFWW010014429.1:0-16311 GCA_036873685.1 Agapornis canus
CGCAGACCCGGCTTGGCTGCTGGCTGCGCCGAGCGGGCACACCAGGGGGCGCTCCGGGACCGCACCCCCTCTGCAATAGCTGGCTCCCACACACCGGCCGCGGCTCCGGGCGGGTCAGCGCAGGGAGCACTTCCCGTTTTCCCCGCCGCTTGGTTCAGGAATGCGCCTCCTCCCTTCCCCATGGGTGAGGCCACTGACAGGCTGGTGCACCTAGCAGGTTATGCTTAACCAGAGCATTAAAGCCCGGAGAAAAGCAGCGCAGCAGCTGGAGCACGGGCAGTGGGCAGGGTTGCTTGGAATGTAGGTGCTAATTGTACTTTGGAGTGAAATGGATTAATTGTGTTCACAAAGCCTGGCGCTGCCTTGCGCTTAAAAATTCCCTCCTGGCATTTCTAGAACTGCTCCAGTTGCAGGTATGCATCCTTTGTGCTCTTAAAGTGTCAGAAAGAGCTTGACTTCCAAGTATCGACCAGGCATTTGTGTTTGTGCAAAGTAGATGCCTAATAGTGACCCCTGGTTAGTTCCCTATCAACCCCTTACATCTTAGTCTCTTGCTGTTGCAGATAACATGCTATAATCATTTAGTTGTTGAAGTATTCTTCCAGCAGTCAGGGAATACTCTGAAGAAATTTTGTTATAAGATTCTTCCTTCTCAGGACCTCTTTTTGTACACTTCAAATTTGATTTATCAGTTTAGAGCATGTGTCCCCCATGCAGGTTTCTCTCCCTTTGCTTTACCCTTGAACACGGGATGCTGAGCCCAGCCCGTGCACCTGCAGTGGGTTAGGGAGCACCAGGACTAGGAAGCCATGCCTGCCTGGAATAGACTCCTGGTTGCCTAGTCTAATGAGACAGCTGGACACCTACCTGTCCTGCTGGGAGAGGAACTTTCTAATGCTGTTTCCAGGAGGCACACATTTTTTATTCTTTATTCCCTTTGAGGTCCGTGATTAAAAATTGTAGCTTTATGGCACTGTTAGTATCAGCAGTGTGGAATGCCTATAAATTTTAACTTAGAAATACTCAACTTTTTCAAAAGCAATTTTTTTTTCCCCTAGGAAACCTACACCTCCATTTTCATTGTTTGTCAGGAAGCCGGGGAAGTTTGTGGCTTGCAGAACTGCAGTGCAACCCATCATAAACCAAACTGTATCTGCATTTTTGTCACTAGTTATGTTACCATTGATGGAGCTAACAGCTAGTGGTTGAATTAATCATTTGTCAGTTTATGCATCATCTTAACAGTCTTTTTAGAAATTACCGTTTTCCCCTGTATTGTTTTTTTCTTGCCGTTCTGTTTGGGACATTGGGAGAATGTTGTTACTTTTCTGTAAGTCAGTCTGACAGCAGCACTGTCATTCAACTTTGTGCTACTTTTGGGACATGCGGTACATGAAAGATGGTTCACAAACTTGTCATTGGTAAATCTGTTATCTTCAGGCACAACTGTTCTGCTTCTCAAATGAAGCAGACTCATCAGGCCATGCATGTGGCCTCACTGCCTTTTGTGGGATCATGTTCTCTCTGACACCATAGAAGGAGACTGTTGTCTCCCAGGTATCCTCACCCAGGTCCCTCTTTTCTGAGTCTGAGCACTCTGGCAGTGTTTTGGTAGATGCCAATTAATCACACTTTTCTCCAGGTAACAGTCTGCTCTCTGAGTGTATAACTGGAGCAGCTGTGTTTTGGATGTGTATTTGCAATTCTGCTATTCCAAATCAAGTGAAAGAAAAGTCTGGTCCATACTCCGTGGCTTGAGGTAGCATTTTACTGTAGAGCATTACAATGTCTTTATCTCTCTAAAGGCAGGAAGGATAGATAATGAGCCATTAGCACAACATCCAGTAATCCATGAACAGCTATGGAGTAATGAGTCTGAAAAGCCATAATCATCTAAAATAGAAGACAGAATTAGCAAGCATCTTAGACCAGAAAGATTCTATGGATTAATTTATTTTTCTTTCATTAATGACCAGACAGGTTTAATTATTTTTCTCTGACAGAATCCTTCATGGAGTTGAAGTCCCTGCTGGACAGCGACAGAGGTCCCAACAGCATGATATAAGGGGACATGTGCATGTCTACAGGAATTAGCATGTTGTTCCTGATGCTCAAGAGAAGCTGGTTTCCTGTGAGACTATGCTGATATAGATAAAAGGGTTGATGGAGCTTTTTAAGGATTTGAGATTTTTTTGTCAGTGAGCCTTCTCATCCTGTAGGTCCTGACAAAGGGCATAGGGGACTGGTGGGGGTGTGTGGGCTGGGTGCTTGCTTCCATTCCTGGTGGCAGGTAAGATTGACCCATTTCCTTTCTTCAAGAGTTCAAGTGGGACTGAGCAGTGAACTTTTGAGCTTTGCATGGCTAAGTGAAAGCCAAACAACTAAACTGGGACTTACCTGTGTCTGAGGCCATATTTTCTTCAGCAGATTTAAGGAAATTGTACTTGTTTAGAACTTTTTTAATAGCACTGGGAAATTGGGAAAGAAAATCTAATATTAACTCTATGTGGGAAGGAGCTGTTCGTAGGGAAGGTACTGTGATAACTGATTTTGTCTTGGCAATTCTGAAAGTATCTGTTCATATATAGAGTCACTTACTTATGCCAATTATCTTTTCTTAAGTTCTCTCAGAAATGCAACCCTTTCATTTCAATTGCATTTCCATAATTGTAATTCATTCTGTTTCTAATGTTATCTTCTGGATTCTCCACCTCTTTCCAGACTTGTATCAATAGGGACTTGGCCACTGTTGGTAGGATGTCATGTTAACTAATTCTTGTTCATATTACCTAAACTGCACTCTTCAAAACGATGGACTAATTTAATTGTATCAGTCTTCTCTAAAAGGTTCCATCACAGTGGCACAGTTATTATCTGCAATTAAGCTTGTAACCTGGAAGAACTGTTGCACCTTGGGTGCAAACCAGTCAGATAAAAATATCCCACTCCATCAGATGGTGTTCTTAAAAAGCATAGCAATGTCATTCTCTGTAGAGACCTAAGTACTGGAAGCGTCTACAGTGGCACACAATATGAACTTTGCTGCTCAACTGTATTCATCTCTGATGTCCTCTTGGAGCTCAGAACAGGCAGAGGAAAGGACTACAGAAGTGGAGACAAGATGGGTCTAGTTTGTTTAGCTTGGGAAATCAAAGATTGATAGGGGATGTGATTGACTATCAATGTATTGCTCAGGGAAGCAAAGGCTTATTTGAACTGATGGGGAAATCTGGCACAAAAGCAAATTGAAAATTGTCTGCAAGTATATAAATAGACACAGGAAAAACTAACATACTTTGAAGTGGAGATTGGTAAGTTTTGGAAAAATACTTAAAGCACCCTGTCTGTGCTCTTACTCTGAAGTTATAAATGTAATTAGTAGCAAACAGTATATTGGCTAATGTTGATGTAAGGCTGAAGAATTATTAAAGTGGTCCCAATTCAAATCCTGTGTACAGTGAACATCAAATACAAACAGGAGTGTTTCCATTCTATTCTGGAAAATGCTGCTGTGCAAAACCAGGCTGCTCTTTCCCTACATTATGATGATGCTTTGAGACACTTACATGTTGTTAGGTAAGAAAAAGTATTGATACACAGCTACGTGCCTTTCCATGGGGCTTTAATGGATTGCCTTTGAGTAGTGACTGAACGTTCATCTCTGTAATGCTGAAGTACTGTATGCATCAGAAGTCCCTAAGGATTTATCCTGATTTTATAATTTTTAATAAAAATCTGCTAATAGCTGCAGTTTCAAGATATTAAAATTCTAATCTGTTAATGTCTGAAATTTTTGGTTACAGAAGTGAAGGTTGCTGCTGTGTCTTGTAGTCCAGGGAGTCTTATCTGCCTAGAAGCAAAAATGTCAGTTTTCAGTAACACACAGAGAATAACAAACTGAACACAGGTCTGGGTTTCAGCTATTTTAGCGGTTTCTGTAGAATAGAGCAGATAAGCAATTATAATATCCGGAATAGCCACTTGATGAACCCACTTTCTTTTCCTTCCTGTTGCAAACAGTGCCAAAATACTAAGTATATCATGCTTCTAGGCTTGGAAAAAGATTTTTTAATTTTCTCAGGGTTTTCAAGCTATAAATGTGGATCATATTTTGTTTGTTTGCTGGCAGTAACAATGTAGGAACGGTGGTGTTGTCAGACCAAGCATTCATCTACTTTGCTAGTAGATATCTGAGGCTTTACTAAAGCATAAAGGGGAAAAACCGCAGTCTGTATGTAATAACCCTTTCTGTGGCACACACTCCCAGTGCCTGTTGGTCAGCAGCATAAGTACTTCCCAAGCCAGCAGCTGCATCTAGATATTTGCATTTATTAATCTACATCTGATAAGTTTTTCTCCTGAAGTTTTTGGAATTCATTTATGCTTGTGACCATCTGTGCAAGTGAACTCCAAAATTAACGGTGGTTGGTGTAAATCTGCTTGAATGAGTATAATAATTTTGTGTAACAATGCCTCACATTCAGACCATAATAGATGGAACAGGTTTGGTTGCTTGATTGGTTCACCTTTGAAAGACCATTGGCTGGATGTCCTGAACTGAGGGCCAAATCTGTAAGATAGAGAGGCACTTCAGTTGTGTAGGGAAGACATTTTGATAGCCTTGAATGTCTGCCTTCTAGCATCTTACAGAGGAAATGGGTGGAGAACATTGTGGTGATAGCACTTTCTGCTGTCCCTGAGAAAGGGAAAGCAGCAGGAATGGGAACTTCATTCTGAATTTCAATACTGAGGCCAATATTGAGGTCTTGAGACATCACAGTGCAGCTTCACAGTACAGTGAATACATTCACAATACAGTAAATAGAAGTACTTCCACTTACTTTAAATGGCACTTTGAGATGGGCCACTCAGATGTCTGTCTCGTGCTGCCACTAAGCAAACAGTATTTTTCAGTATTTATTTTGTCATCTGACAGTGTGCAGTGTCTGTCCCAGCCACCAGCAGACTTGCTGGCTGCTGATTTGGATTTCTGCATGTGCTCTCTGCCTCTTGTTTCGGGAATATCCAGCTCATCTCTCAAAAGGTTCTTCCAAACCATCTACTTCTATACAGCCCAGGTTGAGGAGGGAGGGACTTAGTTCAAGGCAATTGCTTATTTTGAGAGATAATCTCAAAGATTTCCCAATTTTAATGGGTGTAATTGTGCACTGCCTTTATTAGATAAACAGCTACTCCTGTTACACAACTAGATTTGCACAGGTTCACAAGAGGTTGCTTATGTTATTGCAGTGGTTTTCCATTCATTTCAGCCTGAGAAGTTGAGCTTTTGTGCAAGTTCTTGTAGAATTTTTTTGCTTCAGTGATCTTGAACTTTTGTGCCCAATGAATGGGAACATGAAATGAATTATATTTTACTTTTTACACAATAAAATGGTCTATTTTGGTTATTAGAGCACAAGAGTTTGGGAAAACAATATTAAATTGTTGTCGAAGTGCACATATACATTAGGCTTGATGTTTGCTGATGGGCAATGCTTTATAATTAGCTCTGCTGAAGCCTCATGCAAGCCCTGCGCTTGAGGCTACAGTGCTAAAGCTGGCAGATGTAGACTGCAGAATTCAGACTTATATCATAGTAGTCAGCTTCAATTTAAGTTTTATAATGATGTGTGGGAAAGTAGGACAAGATAATAGTGCAATAATTTTTATTTTGGTTTATATTCTGATTTACGTAGCAAAATATCCACAATTCATTCTTTGAGGGAACCAGACATAACTGAAAATATATATGCAAGAAAGGCATTAAAGAATTTATAGAATCATAGAATAGTTAGGGTTGGAAAGGACCTTAAGATCATCTAGTTCCAACCCCCCTGCCATAGGCAGGGAATTTCTTTATTAAAGTTCACATAGGTGTAAGAAGTGCCTAAAATGCCTGAAGAAAGGGCCTCTTGATGCTTCATTGAATGCGTAACTACGTTTAGGAACCCCATGTGTATTGCTAAATGCATCTTTGCTGAAAGGAGGAGTTTCATGTGGGATGTCTCTCATAGGGTATCAGGTGGTTGAGTTCTAATGCCAAGTGTTTTCAACTTTCCATCTTTGTATACTTGTTAGCTTTCCGAAGAACCATGTCTTCATAAATCACAAATGAGTAGAGCTGATAAAAGCTTAAATCTGATAAAAATGATGAGGTTTCCATGCAGCTAAATTAAAGTTTTATTCATTATTAGCTGGCTTTTCATGAGGAGGTTGTATTACATCTTAGGTCTAAGATTAAATTTGGATGATTAATATGAAGATGTTATCCTCTTATTTCATTATCTATTTGCTGTAAGAAGTAGAAGTTCTCTAATCAGCTTTTCTTGCTTTTTAGCAGAATTAGTCTTTGTACAAGTTTCCAGCTATTTTGACAGTGAAAAAGGAAAAACTGACGGGCCAGAAAATTAGTATTCTTTTGATGCTATAATTTCAAAACTGTTAGTTAAATCATATTCTCATTTACTGGAAAATGAGTATTTTGCTGTAGAACTTGCAGTGTTGTGTCTCTGTCCAGTACCTAAGCCTTGTGAGGTACGGTTTTAGTTTTAAAAACTGGGCTTCCATTTCTGGCAATCTGGCAAAGGCCAATGCTTTTGGTAATCAATTTTCTTCAATAGTGAATGGGGATGTGTCAGCTGCCCAGTTCAGGTGCTGCCAGGCTGTGGTGAGGAAAGGCAATCTTCTGTGTCTCAGGGCGCAGGCAGGGCTACACAGCAGCTGGTTCTTCAGCAGATACCTTGGACCACAGCCACTATGTATTGCCAAATGTGGGCTGCTAGCTCTCAAAAGGAACATCTGCCTGAGCTCATGTGGTACAGCCCTGCCTGGCCTCCCGCATCCTATCTAACCCAGAGCAGCAAACACAAGGCAGGTTTTTTACCCTGGAAGTAGCGGTTCAGATTTTTATGGCACATGTATCTTCCATGCATCTCAAGGGAGTTTTTAACTGGTTTTGTAGCCCAACAGACTTGAGCTGCCTGGGGAGGAGGGGCTTGAATTTAGCAATTCCTGCAGCAGGCTGGCTGTCCTGTGGGAATATTTGTTAGTTACTTCATGGGCTATTCCCTCACAGGGATGAGCTGGAAGTGCCTTGGTAGGAGGTTTAATCCATATTTTCTTCCAAAGAGCTAAAAACATTGGCAATGTTCTGGCATATATACCCCAAGCCAAGCCAGGACTACTTTGTTCCTCTAGCATTGTTTTTGGTGCAAACCCACAGTCTCTCATCTCACTCAGAGCTGTAAACTGAACTACGGTGTATTTTAAATGAAAACATACCTGTAACTATGGGCACGGAAGAAAAGAACTACAGTTTGCAAATATTACAAGAAAGCTTTAAATCCCCTTTTTTAATGAAATGGTAGGGACAGTGCTTTGACACTGTCTGCTTTATAGCTGGAGGTACTTGCTGTCTTACCTCAAAATAATTCCAGTGGTTTAATGACAGAAGCTTTGTTTTTTTTTTGAACAACAAATTGAAAAGACTGGAAAATAATATGAGCCTGGGGGAGATGAGTGAATAAGCATCTTTTTATAATTTTTTTACTGCTTTTGTAACTGGATTGCCAAAAGCTATTGGTGAGATGAAGTTTGGAGGATGGTTCATGTGTTTCTTGAAACCAGTTTAAAAAGTTTTAAACCCCCAGACTTTTGAGCATGCAAGGCACTGGCAAAGGTCTTGCAAGGAAGTGCTTAAGGGGCAGAAAACATAAACAGGAAAAACGGGCACACAAGTGAGCCTGTTACCTTCCATGCCAAACCTTATCTGGGGATTGTGCAGTACCCATAAAACAGTGGTGGCTGTTCAGAGTATGTACATTTGTCTTGCAGTGCTTGTTGATGTTAATCAAATTCAGGTAATGATAACAATTTTATATTCAGAAAGGTTGCTTGTCACCATCAACTCTGAGACTTTGGTAGGACTTTCTGTGTAGTGGCTTTGCAGGTAGCTCCCAGCAGGAATATCATGATCCCCCTGAGAATAGGGGATGTATGTGAAGTGAGCTGGAAGGATGTGAGGGTCACCCAGCCATTGTTGACATTAGATGTAGGTACAGCATCAGGTGGAATAAAATGAACTATTTGTCTTTTGACTTTTCCCTTTGCAGACAGTCAAACTAATGTAGAGTGTCTTTGGGGACACACCATTTTCAGATCTTACTCTGACAGGGCCAGGGATTGGATGCAAAACCTGGCTTGTCAGTGAAGAGTTGTCATGGTGATTTTTTTTTTAGGGGGTGTATGTTGAATAAACCTACAATTGTCTTCATATCAGTTTGCATGTCTCCTGAATTATATAGAAGTCTTTGATTTGTTTTAAAAGGAACTTTATTTTGAAGACAAAATATAAAGGAATATATTAATTATTGAGCAAGGTTTCTTAGTAGCTTTGTTAAAGATGGTTGTGTATAGCTCTTCATAATTAACAGAATGATAGGACTATGGAGTAATTTGCATTTAACACGTTGTGAAGTGCAATCTGATCTGTTAGTAATTAAACTATAGACTAATGATAGTTTAGATTTTGTTGTTGAATTGCAACTGCAGCACATCAATTAATTTGAATGTAAATGTATTGATAACTGTCTAGAGGCTCCAGAGTGAGGACTTTATCCATTAATCTTGTGAACTGAGGTGTGAACCAGTGGTAGGGTAACAATGCAGCTGTTCCATTTCCCTTGTTGTAACTGAGATGAGTGACACTTCTTTCCTCAGAGCATGACTTCTGCTGTGTCCTGTAGGTGTGATTAGGAGCATGAGCTTTGAGTGCAGCTAAGAATGATCCTTCAGTGGGTTTGGTACATTGTTTAATTTTATAGGCTTGTTAGATACAATACGCACACATACTGCAGTGTGCTGTGATCTATCCTGACGTGGTGACTGTGGGAAGTCTTAAAATTTGTGTTAGCAGCAGCTAAGAAATAATGGTATCTCAGCAAGGAAAACATGTCAGCTCCACTTGTCTTGCATCTTATGAAAGTTCTACAGCCATGTAGAACTACGGGCTTGTTTTGTTTTGTTTTCTCAGTCACGCTATTATGTAACTTTCTCCTAGCATGTGCTAGGCAAATTCTGTCCTCTTTCATTGCTGTCACAATCTTTGAGAATACAACTGGGGATTCCTTTGGTGTGCTGATGTTAATGACACTGTGTAAAAGCTAGCTGAATAGTAAAACAATTAGGAAATGCAATGAATCAAAAACGCGAAGCGTTATTTATGGAGCCTGCTTTATTCTTGCTATGCTTTCCAGCCCTCTGCCCCCTTGGGCTCTGTCATAAGTAAGTGCAATTTATGGAAGCCTGAATATTTCTGCCCATTGTTCCACCCTGACTGTAAACCTATTGATTTAGGTTAGTTTAAACAAGCCCCGTACTTAGGCAGTAGCATGGTAATTTTTTTTATAGCTTTTGGAAGTGTTAATGCTCAGCATCTCACAGGAGAGACTACTTGTTCTTACAAAATCAAATGCTCAGTGATCCAGAGACTAAACATTTGCATGCTTTGTGCTCTAATTGGCTTGATTCTGCAAAATGACTGTTCCCTATCAAGTTAGTGACAGAGACAGGAGGAGGGGGCACAAACCTAGGGGGAAGAGGTGCAATCCACAGAGATTCTGTCCTGCCTCGCAGAGTCCCATGGCTGCAGATGCTGAGACTTTTCTTGGTTATTTCTCTTCTGCATTCAGCTGGTGTCACTCTCCCATTTTTTACCTGAAGTATGGTAATCCTTTCCTGACCAGCTTCCCTAGGTACAAGCAGGATTTCCTCACACTTACCTATATAGAGCTGCTCTTCCCAGGCGTTGCGCACACTTAGTGCCTGGAGCTTCTTAATCGCTGTGCTATGTATGCATGTCTCATACCAAAAGTAGTCGCTGCTTCTGCGTTCCTGCATCAGCAGCAGCATAGAGCAGATGCTTCCAGCATCCTTCTCAGACTGTGCTTTTCGGTTTTGAAGAAAGTTACCTAGTATTGTCTCTGGATTTGTGCTTTCCTGTTTTTGTTTTATGGATCATGAAGATTTCATCATTTCATGTAAGGAGCAGTGCTGGCAGTGTTCTCCTGTGCTTCTAAGGATTGCTTTCCAAATGTTTTAGCTCTGGAGACATGAAGACTAAATTGAGGCTTTCCTGCAGTGAGAATTTCCATTCTACTTGCTAATAATGCATCAGTTACAAATTTAATGGCAGACCTTGAAGTATATAAAAATTTAAGTCCAGAAAAAGGTAAGGATATTTGAGTTTGGAATTACTGTAGGAAGAGCTTGTAACATTTCTGGAAGTGCTATAGAAAAATCAGGTAACTTTATCCTTTATCCTTTATATGTTAGTTACATATAATATGTGGACATTGTTAGTATGAAAAATATGTGTGTACATACATATTCCTGAATATTTAAGAGGAAAACTTGGAATTTTTGTATTGACTTGAAAGTATATTTGTCCATGAAAACATAATATGTATTGTATGTGAGATACTGCTCCTGTGACAGGGACGTACTGCACTTGTGTGTTACCTTAAATTATTAAAAATGTATCTGTGTTTTAAAAAAAAAAATATAATCTTGACATTTTCATCTCTTAGTCAGCTTGCTGTGGCATAGTTTTCTATGGAAAAGAGTTTCTGTGGTTGGTTGTTGGGAGTTTTGCCCCAGTAGCATGTACAAATAATATAACACACCTGCAAAGGATGTGCAAAATTTTAATCAAGAAGCATGGGGTGGTAAAGATGTGTCTTTTCAAGAATTGCAGGAGGATGGTACAAAAAAGGAAGACATCTTGAATAACTTTCTTCAGTAACTTGTAGTTTATAATTTCTGATTTTGTTCAGTTTAAGTCATTGCTGGGTGGGAGGTGGTAATTAGCTTAAGCACCTTAAGTGGAGGCTGTAGTGCTGTGGAAAAATCATGAGGGATAACATTTTTTTTGTATTTTTCTCATCCTTAATCATGTTGGATTACATGCTTTTAAAGAAAAAAAACAACACAACTTGCAGAATACATTTAGCAAAGAGCTGGCTTGCCAAAATTGGGTAGTTTAGAAGACATTTTCTAACAAGATCATCAATAAATTGAAGCCAAACTAATCTAAAATAAAGCCATCAAAAGTCATGGATTGTGTTTGAAATATCATTTTGCCCACTATGAAGCATGTTAAAAAGAATTAAGGGCAGTGTTGGGGATTGATGTATGGTGATTTTTTTAATTAATATTTATTTAGCATGGATTATTTTATTTGACAAATATTTTTTTAACTAGAGAAAATTAAATTACTGGAAATAGACACAGCTGTTGTACAAGAAATTGATATATTTTAAAAGAAAAAGTCATTTATTTGTATATCCTTTCAGGGAAGGAACTGTATGCTACAGTTCCAAACACTGTATTTTTATTTTGGAGGTTTTGGTTACACAAAGCTCTACATTAATATGGTTAGGTAAAGGAGACCAGGTGTTAATCCATCTGAGATGCAGAAGGTAATGGATATGTCCCCATTCAATAATTTACAAGACCTAGCTTATTTGAAGGGGGTGGTTTTTGAACAGTCCTGGGAGAGAAACATCAGGTTTAAGTTTTGAAACTGATGTAAATGTGTGTGTGTATGTGTAAATAAGCAGGTTTCATACCAAAGTACTCAGCTAATGGTGAAAATCTGCCTGAGGTGTCATTTTTCAGGCAGTACTTTTTTCTCAGGCAGATACAATAGCAACTGCCAAATTTTTGTTGATCTTTTCCAGTTAGCAGCACCGCCATTTCTCTGCCTGCTGGAGGTGGTTAAAGGATGTAGCAGCAGCAAGTGCAACACCATGTGACTTGGTGTCCCTTGCATTCAGGTTTGGCTGCTTTGGTGGTCTTGCAGCAGTGCATGTGGGGTCATGGGTGGGCTACTGGGGTACCTCAGCACACAGGAAGGGTGACACAGCACCAGCATCGGGCAAGCGCAGACTGTGGACCGTGCGTTTCGTAGGCATGAATATATTCATGTGTTTGGGTGGTGGAAGAAGGCACATTGCCTCATCTTCTCTTGCTCAGGCTGGTGATTACTGATGCTGATAACAGCAGGATCACACCCCTTGCACAATTTAGGCACAGTAAGAGTGCTTGTATGACATATAGCACCTGTATAAGGGGATAGCTGAACATGCAGGTTCTGTGCTTGCTGTTGCTGGCTGGGTGTCTGATCTGCTCTTCAAGCACTTGCAGGAAGCAGCAGCTCCACACCTGTGAGCGGCTTGGCTGTGAGTTCATGTGACTTTAACCACTGTGAAGAGGAAATGTGCATGTGCCCTAAGTGGTATCAGCAGTGGGATGTTAATGGGCATGGCACAAGAGGAGCAGTATGGACTTCCCTTGTTCATAGGTCTGTGTCTTTGGCTGATGGGGTCATGGTACTTGGTAGTTACCTTGTTGTTGCTGCTTTCGCAGAATACTAGGGTTGCAGTTGGTACAGCACAGCAGAGACCTGCATTGTGTTTCATTGACAGAGGCTATTGCAGCAGCCTTTTTTAACGTCTTATTAATGCTTCTTTGGGACTCTTGCATCCTTGCATCTGATCAAGCCTTTGTAAACCAAGTATTAAGTATAGACACTAGAATAGTAAGTGATACATAAAGAAATTACCTCAGCATGGCATACAGCCTCCTCCTGTGAAAAAATTAGGTCTTCCGTAACTTTAATTCCAATAATATCTTAAATCTATCCCAGTATTATGTGCACTTACAATAAAGTAGCATATGCATATGATTCAAAGCCTCGGGGTTGTTTGGTATGTTCTGATGATGTTACCCTGCGTGAAGTGAAACACCTCATCTGCCAGCCTAAAAGGAGCGTTGCTTTGGTGTGCATTGTGGAGTGCCAGATCCTTCTGTGGCACCACTGAGGTTTCAGAGGATGCTGGAACTGGATGCTGACTGCTGGTGGCTGAATGAAAGGTGTCTAATCTGATTCTGCATGTTTGGTATATACTTTGTGGTTTTTTGTTTTTTTTTTTCCCCTGTGTTTGTGAATTAAATACGCTCCTGTTTCAATAAATCTACAGGACACCATCATCTTGTGACACTGAAAAGGTTCTTAGAACTTGCTGGAGAACTGTGCCTTTCTGAAAGTGTATGGCAAAGCTTAGCACTGTTAAAGTAACTCTTTCATTGCTTTGAAGACTCAGATGGCCAGATGCCAGCACTGAGCTTACCTGCAAGGGGAAATATGTGCGCTTATTTTTCCTCTACCATGAATTTTGAAGCGGTCCCTTAAGAAACTCATGTCTTAGAGAGCATCCTGTTAGTATGCAGGCAGCATTTTGTGCTGGTATGTGTGCTTCTTGAATGGCTGAAATTAAAGTCATGGGAAACCATAAGCTGTCTTTTTTATACAAGTGACAGAAAAAAGCTGTACCAGCTTGGATATTAGGAAAAATTTCTTCACTGAGAGGGTGATCAGGTATTGGGACAGGCTGCCAAGGAAGTGGTGGAATCATTGTCCCTGGAAGTGTGCAAAAACCATGAAAATGATGAGGGCCTCAATGACAAGGTGTAGTGGTGGTCTTGACAAACCTAGGGTAACAGCTGGACTTGGTGACCTTAGCAGTCTTTTCCAACCTAACTGATTCTGTAATTCTCTGTGTTTCAATTGGGTGCTGACTGATACTAAAAACACCCCACACCTGTAGGTGAGGAAGTTTACCTTTTCTAGGTCAGATTATTGCTGTCCTCAGCAATGTGTTACCTGTTAGGTAACTGGTTTGGAGGCATTTTCACATTACTGGTAGAAACATTGATCAGAATGAGACTTGTGCTCAAACAGATGCACAAAACATGATGATTATTTTTGTCAATAATTTACTTTGGTGTTTGAGACTCAAGTCATTGTTTGTCCACAGATGACTTACTATTGTGAGCAACTTGCACTGAGGTAGTCTGAGAATAGGATCCACATGTTTCTTTAGCAAAATTGCTTTCTGAGGTGTTTGAATACGTTATTTCATATGAGTTGTGCTGTAGTCTTCATTACTTTTAAAGGTTAATTAACTCTACCTTCATTTCTATTCTGTGGGTTTTTTTTTTTTCTACCTCCTATTCTTATGAAGCCCCAGATGTGTATTTGTTTGGCAGCCAAATGGGAACAATGCTTCCACCAGTCTAACCACTGTCACAACCCATCATGACAAGTGGGCTCCAGGTTCTGGGAACTGGATCCTTTTCCGCCCACTTCATCCTACTTCATACAGTTGCTCTTGTGTCTGGTGTTTTATTCCCCTGACCAGGATGTGATGCTGTACAGGTGCCAAAATTGCCGTGACATTGTTATTTGCTGATAAATCTGTAGACATTAGAATTCATTGTTTGCACTGAAGCTGAGACAGTTATCCTCTGCATGTCTTCTGTGTGGGGACAGAAGCAAGCTTTATGAAGGGTGTTCTGGTGGGGGTTTTATTTTTTTGTTTTGTTGGAGAAGTTGGGGGGAGGGAAGTATAAAGGAATAGCATATTTCTGGGGCAGGAGTGAGGGGATCTGACCCAGCTCAATATGTTGCAGTGGGAAATGTATTTGAAGATCTGGGTAGTAATGAGGAAAAGGGATGACATTCAGTGCTGTAGAACAAAAGCAGGCTTAGAACAAGACATACTTGGTTATCAGTCATATGATCCTACTTTATGTACTTACTGATTTTTAGAGGGCAGACATTCTGGGATTCTGGAAGAGAAAGATTTTGCTGGTTTGAACTCCCATCTCTATATCCAGAGGCATAGCTTCAGGGGTGCCTTTCGGACTTCTTTATCAGTTTCTGTGTCTCCTCAAAGGAGAAGCTCATGTCTTAGTGCTGCTGGGGAGGATACACAGTTGGCTCAGCTGAGCTACTTGGAGTGAGTTTCTGCTATTTTTTCTGGGAACTGAGCAAAAGCTTGCCTAGTTAAAAGGTGACTTTAGGGTTTCCTTTGGAGAGATGACCATAAAACAATGTGTTGTATTCCTTGTGAGTGGTTACAGCAGAGTGAAGGCGCTGCCTGAGAAGCCAAATGTGCCTCTGCCCTTTGCTTGTCCTGAACAGTACTACTGTGGCTGCCACAGCAACATGTATGTACAGACCTGTCCACTCATCCTCTTGTTGGCAAGTGTTCTGGAAACTGTCCTTCTCCATTTCGTCCTTTCTGCTGCTGCATCTACTTGATGTATCAATTGCTGTGCCCTCCCTGCTTTAGGAATCCTCATGCAATAGTGGGATTAGGCTGTGCAAACTTGTCAGCTGTGTTTGCTTAATAAATATACATTCTTTGTTCACTCTGTTGATGTGACAATGTGTTTTGGCAGTTGGCCATGTCTGTCGTTACATGGTTGTGCTTTTTCAGTGCTGAGAAAAGAGTAATTCAAGGAATGGAAAACTTATAGTCCTCAGACATGTTGGGTTGCAGTGGCACAAGAGCTCTTGAGCAGCTTTGCTGCAATCTGTTTCTGAAGAGCCTTGTTCTTAAGCTTCACCCCTCTTGTTTGCATATTATTTAGTGAATTTACAAGTATAAGTTGGTTTTCAAATTTTATGATTTTCATTGCTTGTAAGCCATTCACAATTGTTTTGAGTGTCAGAATTTGTGTTTGGCTGGACTATTTGTTTTGATTCTCTACCTTCTTGAGGGCTGAAATGAAATACCTGCATGTTTTTCAGCTGGGCCTTGTGAGGACTAACATCAGCCTTTGGCATCTCTGATGGTTTTGTGTAACTTCCTTGAGGATTTTGAGATTTGCAGAAGTGTGAGAGATTGTCCGTCTCATGTCCATAGACTTCACAGAGCTTATGATTCAATCCACTCTTAAGAAGCTTAATGTAAAATTCCATAAGGTTGAAAGAGTTGCTGCAAATCAAATTACAATCTGACATAAAATATGATATGTGGCTATTAAAACGGCTGCCGTGGATTCCCCCAGACCTGTGGTCTCTGTTCTCCTGGGCTTTTTGCCCATTACATAACAAAACAGCAATCAACAATTTGATGACATTAGTGATAAGCTGTGTGGTCTGCTGGATATTAGTGCTGTTCTATGGGATTTAGATAAAATGTGCTCACTGGGGAATGGAGGTTGGGAGGAAATGGCTTTTAATGGCATTAGTGTAAAGGCAAACTTCCAACTTTCATATGATTAGTAAATGATGCAAAAAGGGTGATGAGAAGAATTCAGACAACTGAGAATATTGGGGGTTTTGGTAGTTTGTTGTTGGTTTTGTTTTGTTTTGTTTTTTTGTGGGGGAGTTTTGGGTTTTTTTTGGTGGTGGTGGTTTTTTTTTTTTTTTTTTTTTTTTGGTTTGGTGTTTTTTGAGTT
>JBAFWW010014431.1:5435-17705 GCA_036873685.1 Agapornis canus
TTTCCATAAAAGAAAAGATAAAATAAATAAACAAAAAAAAAAAAAAAAAAAAAAAAAAAAAAAAGAAAAGCAGAAAAGTATGCCTTTAAATACCACATTTCCACTGGTGTCTGCCTTGACACAGTTATCATTCATAGTGTATAGATACTTTAGATACTTTATAGATACTTTATAGATACTTTGTTGAAAATCAAATAGAGGCAGTCTTTCTATTTATTTTTAACCTATTTTAGCACAATAAATTGGAAATGGTAAAAATCAGAAAAACAGGCAGCACTTGAGCCTTGCTTCATGCTCATTTGCCTTCTATGAGAAATGGTCTCTTTGCATATTTTTAGGAGCTTGGGGAGAAGTAACATGGAATAAACCTAATCAGTAGTGATAGGAAATTCACTTGCTAGAAAACATCAGGTGTTGTTCCTTGGCAGTACTTCTAAAGTGGATTTGATTTTAAGACAGCTGTGAAAAGGTCCAAGACAGGTTGAATTCAGTGCATTTATCATCCCTATTTCTTTTACAACTGGCAAAAGCATTGTTGTGTCACACAAAAATTTACTTAGAGTATAATTTTTTTCTAAAAGTCTGCTTTTAAAGCTTTTAGTGAAAAAAATTAAAATCATGTTCTAAAAATTAAGGCTTGAATTTTTTTTCCACCCTATAAGAAGAGGAGAGTTGTTCACTGCCCTGAAAACGCTGGGGAATGGGGTGGAGAATTTAGCATGCCTTATCTGAGACAAGAATTCTGATTGTTTCAAGATATTCTTATCAGATAATTAGATGGATGTTTACCTCACAGTAATTTGTTACTTGAAAATAATATTTTGTGGTAATTAAACTATCTTTGTGTGAGAAAGAAAATACAGTTCATAATTTGTGTTAGTATACACTCATGATCAAATATGAGAGCAATGATATCTAACCTGCTCTAAATGCTCATCCTACTATTATGTCTTCATTGAAAATCCATTATTGTACTATGAAGATGTGTGATTATGGGCTATGCATCATACCTGTATAACCCACTGTATACACTTTGTACATCTACAGCAGTTTATATCTCTACCATTTGCTGAAATATGACACCTCTATGGTGGCCTGATATCATCAGAAAAACACATTGGTCTAAATTGTAAGGTTACAATAAATGGGAAAATTCAAAAAGAAAGTTAACAAACGTTTTATTCTCTTTTCCCTTGCCTTTCTTTTTTGTGCTGCATCTGATTGTGTGGTTTGGCTGGGTTTTAGCTGTTTTTTGTTTTGTTTGGTTGGTTTTTTTGTGGTGTTTCTTATATTATACAATGGCAACACTAACGCCAATATAGCAGTTTTGATGGTAACTTCAGCAAGTAATTTTTGTACCCTGTCTGGGAATCTAATGGCTTACATTACCTCATCATTTTGGGCTCAAGACTTTCACACCAACTGACATTAAAATGAAAAACATATTCTCCACCCTTCTTTCCTCCCACTCTTTTATAAAATGAACAGAAGGGAGGAAATTAGCCAAGAAGTTCACAATCTTCCACCTGACTCTCAAACCAGACGTTTTTCCTGCCAGCTGCAGTGACAGCAATTATTACAGGCATAATCCCCTTCTGGTGCCAATTTAGTGGAAAATATAACTTTGAATAATGTTGAAATAAAAAGTTAATCAATATACTCTCTATTCAGAACTTCAGCAATTAGAACAGTGTGCACAATGTAATTGTTCATGTTGTTTCTAATTTAATTTTAAAAAATTTCAAATAAATAATGAAATTTTAATAGTTGTATCTTAAAACATGTTGCATCTTTTAGAAAAAAAAATTTCACATGACAGTTAAGCAATGATTTTATGCTTCTCAAAATGTTGAAGTTTTTACCTATGCAGAATAATAACAACTGAGAAAATGTCCAATTCAAAGAACACTTTTTCTTTGTTATTTCTGAAGGACAAAGGGAAGAAGAACTGAAATAGTAGAAGGTGTGAAATATGTCATGAGTGTACATCTCAGTCTCACCACTTTACCGTACCTATTGAACAAATGCAGCATTTATTTTAATTTAGTGGTGCAGTGTATTGAATGTGTTATGACTGTTAGCAGTGGCATCGGCATTTCTCAACTTAACCTACAGAAAATATTGTGCAGAGAATAACCATCAGATTACTTCATGTTCATCTCCTGTTCCTGCTCCCACACAGCAGGACTGGTAACATAACACCTTCTACTTTATCAAAAAATGAAATAACATATTTCTGTATGGCAGGCTTTTCTTTTACAAACCAGTCATTTATCTGAGTATTTAAAATGTGTCATTACAGAAAATATCTGTATAATCGTAGAATCATAGAATAGTTAGTGTTGGAGAGGACCTTAAGATCATCTAGTTCCAAAACCCCTGCCATAAGCAGGGACACTCCACACTAAACCATGCCACCCAAGGCTTTCTCTAACCTGCCTTGAATACTGCCAGGGATGGAGCACTCACAACTTCCTTGGGCAAACAATTCCAGTGCCTCATCACCCTAACAGTAAAGAACTTCTTCCTTATATCCAATCTAAACCTCCCTTGTTTAAGTTTTAACCCTTTGTCCTGTCACTGCAGTCCCTAATGAAGAGTCCCTCAGATTGATCATAAATAGCTAATGAAAAACTTAAATGGATTATCATTAAATTTTTATCAGTGAATAGTGGACATATTATTTTCTCATAAGGATAATCTTTAGTAAGTTTAAACCTATACAACAAGATATCTAAGGGATCTTTGGGAACTTACAAAAGACAGTCTTATATAGAAAATACCTTCTAAAATAACAGTAAATATCTATAGTTTTATACTGAGGAATACATTTTTCCTTTAATGCACCTGAAAAACAGTACTCACCTTTGCTAATAATTTCCTGTTTATCATGAAGTTCACTGTTCCTGGACCAGTACTGATTTTACTCATTACAGCATCACATTTTAACTCAGGTATTGTGCGTTTGTACAAGCAATCACATAATTTTGTCATGAATGAGAGCATCACTTATGAAGCTGGGACATGTTACAGCCTAGATACATGTAAGAGGTTACGCATCCAGAACTGAGAAAGTAGATAATACTCTACATGAAGTACTGCAACTAATCAAGAGAAAGTTGCTAAGTGTGAGATATCTCAGCATTTTAATATCTGGTGGTGAAGTAAATCTGAAAATGCAGGTGGCTGAATAGTGTAAATTGCACAAACTAAAAAAAAAAGGTCACTTGGTACATCTAGCCAAAAAATGACAGGGCCATTTGTGTAGCCCACTGTGCTATATAAACATAGAAAGATAGGAAATTTCAAAGCTTATTTGAAACTATGATAATCCCCCATTTTTTATGTCAGACTTGCAGTAGCTTGTCCATCAGGCTACTCTTGATCTGGTCAGCAAAAAGATTACAATATAACCAGCAAATCTCATTTCTTAGGAGGCACTGGTAGGAAGACAACCTTATTCATGCCACCTCTTCTCTGCAAAAGATATGTAATCATCATTTGCTACTTGTGCTTCAAACAAAATCAAAACTCAACCCAAACCATAAAGTTATGGCTCCTTATCACCATCTTAGTTTCCTTGATGTCTGAATACAAAATTAATTATGTTTTTAGCCACATTATATATTCCTCAATATTCATATTCTGTTAATAAGCCAGCGTTCTTTGTTCTACTCTTGTAAATCTTAATGAAATGAAATGGTTTAGGTGGGTTTATTCAAAAGCTAATATATGAAGTTACAAACAAATCTAGTTCATGTGCTTTCTGATTATCATTGTGAAATGACAATATTGTTTCTGCTCCCTTGGGGACAGATTCTCAGGTGATGTACACAAGCATAATCATTGACTTACTTAAACATAATTTCAGTGACTGCTATTAACTGAGGATCCTGCTCTAGTATTAGATTGCATTTTGCATATTTTCCTTTATTGGTTAATTACCTGACTCATACTTCCAAGGGAAGGAATAGTATGTGAGTTAATTAACTAACCAGAACAATAATAAATCACAAATGATCTTAAAGAGTATAGATTTAGATCAGATATTAGGGAGAAATTTTTTACTGTGAGGGTGCTGAGGCACTGGCACAGGTTTCCCAGGGAAGCTGTGGCTGCCCCATCCCTGCCAGTGTTCAGGGCCAGTCTGGATGGGGCTTTGACCAACCTGGTCTAGTGGAAGATGTTCCTGCTCATGGCAGGGGCAGAACTGGAACTAGATGTCTTTAAGATTCCCTCCAATCCAAACCGTTCTCCTATGATTATATATAATTCAGCCAGCAAAATGTGCATTTCGGAAATGAGCTTCTCACAAACAGTGAAGAAATGAAGAGCTGTCTGATGGCAAAGTTCCTTTAGTAAAAAAAAGAAGGGCTGGATGAAAGACAGGAAATACTTATTATGGAAGGTCCTATGGTTTGTATTAAGCAAGAACCTGACCAGAATGGTCCCTTATGCCCTTCAAGTCTATTCAGCTGTAGTCTGTGAATTAGTGATAATTGTGAATAATTTCTGTAAAAGTTTTCATGCAAGAAGGTGAAAGCAGTAAGTAAGCTGTACATAAGGGTACTGTTCACTGGGCACGTCTGCTCTTTGTTGAAATTGACAGGGGTGGGGAAAAATTCCATCTTTGTGCAGACTACAGTTGGAAGCAGTGCCCTATTACCAGGTTGCCATTTCCAGGGAAGCTGAAACTATCAACTGTAATAATAACAAGCCTTATAACCTGGAAATCAAATAACTGTTTGTAAAATTAGTCCACAGCCAGGTACTGCAGCTGGAGCTGAAAGTGAAGATGCACTAAGACCTTAACAGGGTCAGCATTACAATTAAAAGACACATATCCAGCTTTGAGATGATTTTTGATTTCCAGAAGCAATCTGATCTACTGAGTTAAGCTCAATGGAAGAAATCAGAAATCAGAGTGGACATGAATTTCTCAGTATGTTCAGGTACTACCTCATTCTTTTCAAGTGGAATGGGTTTAAGGTTTTGTGTGCGCGTGTGTGTGCTCTTTTTTTTTTTTCTTCTTTCTTTTTTTTCCCAGATCGTTTCCCAGGGAGTTTTTGCTACTTTGCCAGGAGATGTGGGAGATTAGAGGGAATGAGAAATTTCTAATTTTTGCTTCCCCTGATGTGTTATGGATGTTAGAAAATTTGCTATACTATGTCAGTTTTTATGTATCTTACCCCTACTGAAATAGTACAGAGGTCTTGATGTTATCAGTAATGATGAATTGGGTCTTGTTATCAAAATTTCTTATTCTGCTGCTTTCCAGTCTTACTTGAATAGTAGCTAGGTGCCCAACCCACCCAATCCTTTCTAAGTGACTTATAGAAAACAATCTTGCTGAGTTTGCTGCATTGCTTCAGGGATGGTAAATTTTATAGGGCAAATTAATTTCTATTGGCCCAGAAAAATCTAGTCTGCAGTACCCAGAGGGAAAAAAATCCCTAAGCAAACAGGGATGTCTAAAACCCCATACAGGAACCTTTAACCATTTACTAACCTATTCTAAGTATATCTAAACCTGATTTTATAGGTCAATCCCTATGATTTAAAAATAAAATTTTATGCAATTAAAAAATAATCTGCTTTCCATCAAGTTGGCATTTAATCTCATTAGCAAGAAGAGGGAAGGAAGACTGAAAGTGGCTGAATAGTATACTGTTTAGTTATTTTGCTTTATTAAGAATGCAGCTACTTCCATATCACATATTATTACTCCTGTCATGGAAACCACAAACTGTAACAAACTGTTTAGGCCAGTTTCCTGAAAGTGGAAACTGAAATGCCAAGAAAAAGATAGAGAAAGTCAGAAAAATCCTGGTTTGTGTCATGGAGGCCATATCCTGGTGCCATCGAAGCTGGTGGAGCCCTTTAGGAGGACCCAGAATTGCTGGAGCAGGTTCAGGAGACCCAGAATCCCCTCAGCTTCATGCTCCCATTAAATCAAAGCAGTTGGTTTGAAAAGGAAGGTGTTTGCAGCAGTATGAGGAGGCTCAGCCCTCTGCTGTGGGAAGGAAGATCACTGGGGAGATAACAAAGAGGATGAAGTAGTTTGTGGGGAGGGATGTGGATTCAGTGCATACCTTAGCAACCTCTTTCAACAGGAAATAAAAGCTACCCAGATAAGGTGTTGATTGCCTCACTGACACTGCCCTGGGCTGCAGTTGTTGCAGCTCTGGCTACGTGCAGACTGGAAGAGGACTTAAAAAAAGAAGTGAAAAAAAAACCCAACCCACCACATACGAAAATCAATCCTTCTTGTACCATTCCTGCCACAACTTGAATCTAGAGTTCATTGTTTAACCTTAAAAGGTTGATAGCATCACAAACAATCCCAGCAACTTCAGGAATTCAACAATTTCATACCTTTAGCTAGGGACCAGTCATGGCAAAGCCATGCAGATATCTAACAACATCTGGGTTCCCACAGAAAAAAAGTTTAATTGATCTGTTCTGAAAAGAAGGGTTGATTTTTAGATTGTTTATATATAACTTGTAATGCAGTACCACACTGACTCCACAAACAATGTTTAAATCCTTCAGTTACTTTTGGAATTATGGTCCTAAGGAAAAAAAAGTATCTGAATTTTACATCCTCATAACATGATACAGAAGGAAGAAATCACAAATAAATCTTTGAGAGGATGAAAAATATTTCCAGACGGAGCTGGGGTGGCAAAATCTAAGTAAAAGGTTGCAAAGCAAAACAGTGATAGACAGCTGAATCCTACACAGGCACACTAGACAGTGTTGAATGATAGGCAATATAAAAAAACCAAGTTCATGTCCTTTCTATTGCTGCAAGCAGAGAACTCAAGATGCTGAGTCTGACCAAAAGCATCAAAGAGCACAGAAAGTCATGGGATAGTGTGAGTCATTTAAAGAGTGATCTTCAAATGCTCCTCCTTCACCCTTGAGGAAGCCAATTGGTCAAAATCAACTGAGTTTGTGAAGGGGATCTATGACATAGAAGACACTATGGAGGCTGAAGAAAATAAAGACAAGATACTTTGTGTCCTCTTTATAAATATACTTTGTGATACTCCTTATAAATATCAGCCCAAGCCAGGAAAAGAATTTTTGGAGGATCACTACTATTATTTGTGTCTGTTATTCTGATAGTGTGAAACAATTGAGTCTTGACTACATTCTGCTGGGCATTGTAAAATGGTTTCCTCTGAGGTGAAATTAAACCATAAGGTGTACTTCTCTAATGTCTTTTACTCTTTTCTGAAGTAAAAACCCTAATGTACCTTCAGCATTGACGTTGGACCAAAACAAGTCTTTTGCTTTGTTCTGGAGAGTTACTCCTTCTGGACCATACCACTTGTTATGATAGGACCCAGTGGGGCATCACTCTTTTCACCTAACTTTAGATATCTACCATGTATACTTGATGCAGTCACCTGTAACCATTAGAAGGAAATAATTATTTCAAAGGTGTGATTTCTCAACTTGGAAGATGTATCTTCTGCTCAGATGAATCCTATGGTTAAAGCTGTTAATTTCTCTGCAGTAACAGGGAGGCAAATGTAGGTGATGATGGTTCTGGGTAGATGCTCACCCAGCCTTACTTAGTTTAAAGTGAGGGTATTGGTAGAGAATAGAGATAGAGCTGCAAAGAAATTACTTTTCTAAGGCTACCAGTTGTAGGGAATGTACTTGACTTCCTATCTTTTAGCTCCTAGTCAAATGTGTTTACACAGCATAATTGTTAGAATTATTTAGCTGGCTGATGTAACATGGCAATTTTATCTTTATTTATGTAATATAAAAAGTATTTTTCTTAGAACTGTAGGTCAGAGCTGTCAGTGACAAAGCTTCCTATTTCATATCCATTAAATGTTTCTATTTTCCCAGCATTATGAAATTTTGCAAATACTTGTGTGCATTTCCTATTTTACATTATTTACATCTCTGAGCATATTATGAACATGTTATGCATTGAATTACACTGACTCTACTCAATCTATGATACAAATATTTATTTGTCAAGCACAGTTATTGAGGTCTTTTATGAACAGAAGAGATCCCACACCCTGGATTCAGTGTCCTTGTAAGTATGAACACCAAACTGAACTAGGAAAATAAAATTATATTTACCATTGCTGAAATTATTATTATTAGTTCAAAATATGAAAGATTAATATAATGGCTTGCTTTCTGGTTTTATATGTCAGAAATGCTGTCAAAAAGTGATATCAAAATATTCTGTCATGTGTCATGTTGAGTATTTTTTTACTAGTTTCACAAGTTATCTGGAAACAATAGCAGCAATGCTTTTAGATGTAGATAGCTGTGTGTTTGGTTTATATCTGTAATGAGTCACTGGGTGAGGAATATTATTTGCATTGTATTAGTCAGTCATGTTGGTATTTTAAACATAAATTCCTGCAAAAGGTAGCAAGAATCTTAGCTTGTTTTAATCAATACTATGATGAAGGAATTTAGACACAGATAAAAATAAACAACCCCCCTGGACATTACCTCAAATCCTCCCTGTCTACATCACTTGATTTTATAGAAATGAATTGAAATTTACCGTGTGGCAGTAGGTGGAATGCGTAAGTAAAACTGAGAAGAACAAAATTTTTATTCAGTGAGGTTTAAAAAACAGCAATGGGAAATACAGCTGCTTACGATTCAGCCTCTACATAGTTAGAAACCTAGCTTCAATTTTAATAGATACATATTAGCAACATGCACCCTAGTCACTGTGTAACCTTACTGTGACATTGCACAGTAAGAAGGTAAATTAAAGATGTGCTGTCATATTTTTTTTTTTTTTTAAGAAAAATACCTGTAAAAAATTGAGGCATAGTTGGAAGGACAGTGTTCCAGATGCTGGGCTGAAGAAAGCTAGGAGAAAACACAGCAGATGATTAAAAGAAGATTGTAATCATATTAGCTTTTCTCACTTCACAACTTCAATAGCCATTTTGTGCCAGGGAACCCAGCACCTCCTGATGTCCTTTTGAACCTGCTCATCTTTCTCCTTCACTTTCTTACTCTTCCAGTGCTTGCCAGCTGGATTCAGACAGTGTTGCAAAACTACAGTCCCAAATAGACTGTTGCTCTTTCTGGTTATCCCACTGCAAAGAAACTGGAGAGACCTGTTTCTTCCGCCACTTCTGTTTCTGATGCCACCTGATGTACCTTGCAAGATCTGTTTTACATTTAGAGCTTTGTAAAGAGACCCTGAGTCTTAAAAGCTTTTCTTAGTGGATCAAAATTTGAGAAAAGGACCTATTCTCACTGCTCAGACTCTAAACAAATATGTATTATGAAAACATGAAGTGCTAACTGCAATCCAGATGGTAAAAGCAGTATTGTAAATGGGGATTCAATGGGGATGCTTGAGCAATATACAAACACATAAAGTAAAGAAAATTATGGTCTAAAGAAAAGGGAATACAAAAGACCTTTTCTTCTTCTCCACCAAAGCATGAGGTAGTGTGAGAACACCTAGAACACCAAAGTGTGGTCAACATAAGCGGTTACCCATAGAGTATGGTTCTATAATGCAAGATGAAATTCTCTGTTTTTATCTCCTGTTTACTCAGGTCCATTAAAAATACAAAAATACAATAAAATAAAATTTTAAAATACAGAATATAATCACATTTGTCTGCCAGCAGATGATGTACTCAATCTCCACTGTTTCACCTGAAACCAGCTGTGTTTGGTTTTGGTTTTACTTGCTCCTCAGTCAGAAATGCTTCATTATGCAGTTTCCTACCTGTGTCAGACCTGTGTAGGAGTACTCTAAGTGTCAGATAGACTTTTCTTCCCTATACTTCTTAGCATTGCAGATGCATATTAATATCTAAGCAAGCTCTTACATCTCTTCTGCACTAGCTTTGACACAGATTTCTAACACATAAACAATACATTTTGTCTCTACTGAATAGTATCTATTGCTTAAATTTAAGGGCTTCAAGTCCTCAACTACACTACATCCTGATTCTCCTCCATGCTTTATGGAGGTAATACAGCATGGAGGACTTTAAGTATAAAAGTCATCCAGGGTATATTTGTCAAAGGCCACAAACATATGTACCTTAAATTGACTAAAAGTTTACATTCAGTGAGATTCCTCTCCTTTCCTTTCTCAACACAAATAGGCCCAGCTCTCCCACAGATTTCTTTCCCGTCTCTTAGATACTGACCTTCAAATTCTTCTTCTTCTTCCTTACGTGAACTTTGTTGCCAACTCCTGCAAAAGAGGTTTCTTAATGTTTTAGGTGTTTTCTAAGAGCCCATCATCTTCCAAGGAGCTAGCAAGGAAAAATAAACAAAACCCAACACCAAACCCACCCCAAACCAGCAACCATGAACCAACCAAACAAAAAATCCTATCCCTATTTCCAGAAACAAGTTTCAGAATATGATTCACAGAAATAATTCCCCTTGAGACTGATCTGAGGACATCTCAAATCTGCCCTCGACAGAAGCAGGTGAAAGAACCTCCAATTGCTATTGAAACGATAAAAAACTTTCAGTGATATTCAGGAAACTGTGAGCCTTATTCACATTTGTTGAATGCTTGTGAAAGCAATGCCACACTTGACAAGCCAGCATGTTCTGGTGATTCCCACTTTCCTTGCTCTGGTCAAACAGGATACTTTGGATGCTCACCACTGAGATGCCCCTTGCCTGGGTGACCTGGGCGACCTGGGCCACAGCCCAGCCACCCTCTCACAGGCCTGCTGTGAGCAGATCAGAGTTCCCTATTGGAGGGGCTTCTGCTTCTCACTCTGAATAAAAAATCTGGCACATCTGTAAAATTTTTGTCAACACAGATCTTTGTTCTGTTTCCAGGAACTCAAAATACACAGGACTGGCACTGGCATATCTCATGTGTTGTGTCAGCCAGTTTTAACTATCAAGAGATTGCAAAACAGACACAAAAATTAAACCCGAAACTGCTTTAGTATGCAGCTTGGAGAGAAATTCCTCTGCTGTTCCTTTTTTCATTTCTTTGCTATGAACAGTTGTTCCAGTTAATAGTAAGTTCCATCCCCCAGCCTCATACCAGATATCTAAAATTGGGTCTTTTTTTCCTAAGACAAAACAGCCTTTGTGCTTGTAAATCTGTGTTCAGAGTTCTAAACACAAGACTGATCACTATTCTTCTCATATTTAACACTTAGTCTTTTAACACTTTATTTATGAAACATATGTCTTAAGTACCATTTCTTAAGTACTCATTTCTTACACTTTTGGGTTTTTTTCATTTTTATATTTCTTGTTTCTGGTGAGAATAAAAGGAAGGTGATGGCTCCTTTTATTTTGGATTTTGGATTTGGATTCCACTGTGGAACAGAACCTGTCTATAAACTGAAGAGAAACAGATTTCTGCTGTGGAGCTTGAGTCTAGTCCTGCCCATGGGAAGACCCTTGCAATCTTTTCTATATGAACTGTAGTCGATTTTGAAAGAGCTCAGGGAATGAAAAAAACCCCACAGAAACAGTTTTTGTTATTTTTTAATTTAAAAAAGCTCTTACCAAAAATCCCAATCCCCCAAAGCATACCCTAGATTTAGAAAGAAGAAAAAAATTTGTTGAAAATAAAAGTTTTAAAATTCTTAGGCATTATTATCCCATGATTTTATTTTATTAAAAACCAAAACATTGAATTGAAAAGGAAATAAATATTTGTTGAGAAAAGGCTGATACTGAAGCTTGCAGATGAAAATAAGTGAACAGTATTAGACACCTGGTGTGCAAAATGGACTTCAACTAGAATTTTAGCAGCAGTTCATCCATTAATTACCCTCATTTCTGAGAGAATATCAAACTTCAGCCATCAGCCTACCTCTGTGAATGGGGAACATATAACCTATCCAGAAGTCATCTGAGTTAATTGAGACTAATTTCTTGTGAGTGGAGAGCTGAAGCCTCCTGGGGTCTCATCAGAATGACAGTACTTCTGATTTATACCCATGTAACAGTATTATTTATAGAAGGAAGTGCCTCACAACAAAATCAAAATATCATTCCTTATTTCCTCTGCCCAACAGCTGTTGTCCTCTGGAATATATCTATGGCTTCTCTCCTTTGTGGAGTCTTAAAATCCTGTACTTTATATGAATTTAGAATTATTAAACATAATGAATCTACCATAATGATAATGATAAACATATGATAAACATAATGATAGCTACCAGGGGATAGGTAAATATGGAGTTGAATTCTCCATTTAAAATGTGCTTTCTTTGTTAGTTTGTTTGTTTGTTTTGGTTGTTTTGGTTGGTTGGT
>JBAFWW010014432.1:0-23803 GCA_036873685.1 Agapornis canus
CCAGGTTGGACACAGGGGCTTGGAGCAAGCTGCTCTAGTGAAAGGTGTCCCTGCCTGTGTCAAGGGGTTGCTTATAGCAAATCAAACCTGTAATTGTCACTAAGTTTTGCAAAACAAATCATGATGATCCTGTCCCAGGAATAAAGGAATCCTCTTTTCCCAATTTCAGGCTGGAAGAGGCTGTGCTCTTCAAACAAGCTATGGTTGCTCATATCATATAGTTATGAAGAACTGAGGCAACATCTGCCTGCCCCATACAGTAGTTGTGTCTGGGTGAGGTGTGAGTGCTCAGAGGTCTGGTTTCTCATTGCTGAACACTGATACCTGTTGTTCATGTGAATGAAATCCTACCTTCCATTTGATAGTTTTTAATGCTTATTTCTTACGTATTTTTGTGAACTGGGAGACATCAAAGCTGCCCTACCCAGGAAAAACAAGAGATAGCGAATAGCAATTGTTTCGAATTAGATCCTAATGGGGTGCAGATGTTGAGCTGTGCTTGCTAGAATTTCTTTGAAACTGCAGATGGTCTGGTAGTTCAGGGGTAAGAGAAGGGCTGGGAGGCTTTTTGGTTTTGTTTTCCCTCCTGTGCCATTTGCATGACATGTTAGATTAGGGCTGAATGTAAATGAAGAGGTAATACCCTGCTTGGGTCTCTGGTCTTGTAAAAGCAGAGCATGTGTAATTGTGTTACTGAGCAGGTTTTGTTAAGCAGCCTGGATTTATGTATAATGCATGTCTATGCTTTCCCTTTGCATTTAATATTGCTGTGGTTGGAGGTGAATAGAGGAGAGCAGAGGGGATGAGAAGTATGCAGAGATATCCCAAGCGGCTGGAAGCACTTTGGACTTTTTCTGATCAAAAATGCATGACTGTATTTTGACAGAGCTGGTGCAAATTGTCAGGTTTAGAATGCACATGGCTTTCTCTGCTCTGTTAAGCCTGGTAGAATGTAAAAGCTGCCTTCTCCCACTAGTCTATACATTTTACTGCTCTCTGGGGTGAATCTCAATAAATAACTGGGAACAAGATCAAAGGCCCATCTTTAAAAGACTGACTGTTTGTAAATGCTCATGTTCTCTAGAAGAGACGATTGTGCACACTGGAGAGCAGGGTTTGGTCTGAAAGCAATGTGTGTGATACATGGAAGGCCTGCTTTTAAAACACATTATGCTTTGGTGGCTTTTCTTATCTCAAAGGTACTGAACCTTAGTGTCTGGCTGACCTCTGCAGGGGTTACAGGTCTTTAGCACATTTGCAAGCCACACTACCCACACTTACCAGAATAAGTAAGAATCCTTGAGGAGTGTTTTTGAGCACCTTGGCAAATAGAGGATGGGGTTGCTGATGTCCTGCCCTGCTGGGCGCTCCCAGCAAATTCGGCTCCTCTGCTCAGGTCACACTGAGTCCCAAAGCTCCCATTGTTTGCTGTGAAAGAGGGATTTCCCCTAGAAAGAGAGGAAAGGCAGCAGTGTTTGCACCAGGACACCTTTTGTGGACCCTTATCTCCACAACGAATTTCTTTGGTGCTGTTTGCATGGGTGGTGTTAGCCCTCCTGGTTATGAATGTAAAACGAAGCCCTTTGATGTGGTTTTCTGCCTTTCTTTCTCCTTTATGTAGTGTTAAGACTTTTAGTTTTAGATAGATAAATACCTCCTCCAAGGCGGTAAAAGCACTAACATAATTAAGCCTTCAGTAACAAGGCTACACTTTGCTAGGTCAAAATCAGTTATGCTGAAATAACAGGGCAAGTGGGTTTGAGCATCCCAAAGCCTTTTTCCTGTTCCCTGGGGACTGAGGAAGGCATGATGCAGTTCATCTGTGGCCAAGTGCCTCCCTACAGTGTATGAGGAGGAATGTGCGTGATGGGCATGTTTCTGATAACGGGTCAAGGTTGTTAGACCTGGACTAACTTTGGGTGTGATTGTGGGGATAAAATGGTTGGGGAAAGCAAACAGGATTTTGCACTGGCATAGAGCTGGAGGCACCAAAAGTGTCCCATGCCATGGCCCTTCAGGAAGCTGTTATCAGAATATAGATGGTATTTGTGAGTTTTATGTGACAGGTTAAAATGTTATCAAGACCTACAAATGATGGTAGATTGAGAGGGGTTGGGTGGGTGGTAATTTAGAGATGCACATAATGAAAAGCATTGACTCTTCTAATTAAGACTGAGCACTTCAAGCTACCCTAAGGAAACATTAACTCAAAGGGAAGTTTTTATTTTATGATGACATTCAGTTTACAGCATTGTTATGACAGCAGTTTGCATCAAAGTGTCAATCTCAATGAAAGATTTCATTTCAAATTAGTATTGGGATGAACAAAGTCAGCCCTCAAACTGGATGATCTTTAACCAGCTAAGAGATGTTCTGCAACATCATGCAGGCTTTGCTGAGTTTGATTTGTTCCGAGAGGAACTTTATGATCCAGTTGCACCTTTTGTGTTGCTGCAGGGGTGACTTTAGGGAAATAATAGGCCAAGCTGTAATGTGTATATTTGATTTTTACTGTCTCTTATCTGGCACTAGGGAATAATATGTAATCTCTGAAAACATGGTGCCATCTTCAAATAAAGGCCAATATTTCCTTGGGATGTTGGCTAAGGAGAAGTGTCGCCCAAGTTATGCAGAAGAAGAGGTGGGTGTAAGGGTTTATATTTATCCCAACCTTTTCCTTTAAATTCTGTGAGATTTTATGTAGGCTTATATACTTGCATACGAGCAAGAGGGTTGTGATCTCGGCTCTGGATAACAGATGCTTGACACCCCCAGATTACACTTTAAGGCCAGAAAGAATTATGAGGGTTGTTAAATCTGTGTTTGATACCCCCCACTGCAGGATTTCTTCCAGAAACCAGATTAAACCCTCTCATTTAAGGGAGGTATCTAATCTCCTCTGTAAGACTCCAAGCAGTGGCAAGTCATCCATCATGGACTGTGCAAGTCAAGCAGTAATGGGCCAGCAGCAGAGATCTCGGGTTTGGGTTTGGAGCATCACCCAGGCTTCACATTCTTGCTCAAAGCTTATCTGGCAAACTCAGACCACTGGAGCCTGGTGGATTGAGTGTGAGAGCTAACGTGAATAGGCTTCTTGCATGGCTGCACAGAAAGAGCCTTGTAGTTTTCCATGTGTATTTTGCATGTGGAGTAGAACAATATGTACCTGGGCTTCAGGGAAAGATCAAGTGCAGGTACTGGTGTCAAGGCTCTGCTTGATCCGTCCCTTTCCCATGTATATGTCCTGTATAGATCCGAATCACTGCAACAGTTTGTCTAGGAACAGAACAGTGTGGAAGCATCTCTGTCCATTGTTTTTGGTTTAATCTATGCACATGGTTTTTACCTTTCTCACTTTCTTCATTGGTCTATTTGGTCTTTTAGCCTAAACAACATTACCTTGTGGGGATTTGTTGGACAAGCAGCTTGTACTGATCTGAGGGAAGTGTACAAGTGTCCCAGCTTGTGTCAGCTGCTGCTTTTGAACTTCATGAGTGAAAAGTGAGATGCTGCAGTGACATAACAATCTGTCACCACTGGTGAATGTCATGGTGCCTACGGGAGAGGAGCATGGCAAGCAAGATTTAAAGGAGTAGAGAAACCCAAAATCAACAAACTTCATGTTATTCAATGGAAGTCGAATCTATCCTTGCAGAAAGCAGAGCGGAAAGGCTGTATTAGTTGTTTATTGACAGATAAACCCCATCTGTTATCTCCTATTCTTAAATGTGTTCTAAATCCCTATAAAACGCATCTGATCATAAATTGTAAACTTCAGCCTTAAGTGGGACATGAGTGGCTGTTAATTGAGGGCTGAGGTGGGTTTAAATGGTTCTGAGCTGGGAATATTGACAGACAGGTTATATAGTCAGTGCTGTGCTCTAAGTTGCAGTGTCTACTGACAAGGCTGGGTAAGCTTAAAAAAAAATCAGGTGCTGGTAAAATAGAGCCATTATGTAGACATTAACTGTTAATGAGGTGTTTTCTGACTGGTGAAAAGCTGCAGAAAGAGGTTTAGTGACACAAGAATCTTTCTTCTCTGCTCTTTGCACAAAGAACTTTTCTTTATAGGAATTTCTGTCATTAGGAGCCGGCTTGGGGTTGAGTTTGGCTTTTGTGTAAAGTTCTCTGAACCTTTTGTGAGTGACTGCTAATGATTTTTCTTCTTCTGTTTTGCTTTGCTTTGTTTCAAATAAATCTTTGCTGCAGTGGGCTTTAGAGACTTTTCTTGGCTGAGGGCAGCCCTGTGTCTCAGTCACTTGTTTAGGTTTCTGCTTATTTTGTTTCAGGCATTGGCATGGAAAGTGGTTGAATTGTCAAAAATATCTTGACTAAGCAGTACTGTGGCGAGAGAAGGAGATTAAAGACATGAGCAGCTGCTTCATGCCCTTGCCATGGAGCCATAGAATCAGAACAGTTAGGGTTGGAAAGGAAGGAGAAATCATGGGAAAGAGTGTTGCTCCACAAAGGATGACCCGAGGTGCAAGTCACCATTTGGGATTTGATGGGAGCATCTCTCGGATGGGAGCATTGGTGGTGTGAGCCCCGGCAGCTCGTTGCGACACAGCCTTGTGCTGGTCATGTCCCATGGCTGGTGGGGCTGTGTCTGAGCAAGGAGCCTCCTGGCACTGATTGCATGGCAAGGCTGGGGACTGCCTCATTGTTGTTTGCTTTTAACTGCAATGCAATTTGGAAGGATTGTGTTTGCTGCCCACAGGCATTCCTGGAGCAGGAGTGCCAGCCGGTCTCATGGCAGTGTTTGTTCTCCAGTTAGCTCAGCTCTACTCTGAGAAGAAACAGAGTTTTAAAGTTTGGAAGAAGCAAGTTGTGTTTGATCCACTAGTGATGATCTGACCTCGTGCATAGCCTATGCTTGGAGTTACCCAAAGGTAAGCTGTGCTCTCAAAGCACAGCAAGCAGTGATTCTGCATAGCAAATGTGTTTACAGCAGGGTTTCTACTGTAGTCACTGTTCAGCAGTGGTATAGCATGAACTCCTCTGGGTGTATCAATGGCAGCAAACTCAGTAAAACTCAGACAAGCATCACACAAGGTAAAGATCTCAGTGTCATCAGCTCTGGTGGATTTCCAGACTCTTCCTTGTTGACCCTTGCTGCCTTGCCTCATCACAGGGTACAAACAAGCGGTTAATTTGGGAAGGATTAGACAAGATGAAGTCCCACAGAGTGTCAGAACTGGAAGTGTCTCTTCTCATGTCATCAGCATCAGCGAGGCAATGTGTCTTGGGCTGGTTGCTGGTTATTAAGCTGACTACAACCTACATAGTAGCTGGTTAGCAGCCCGGGGCTTGTGTGATGACACCCCAGAACTGTTTCTAGCAATTCAAATAATTAACACTTTTTATTACAAAACAAACAAATAAAACCTTAAACCATGGTGCCAGGAGTTGCAGGGACTTCTATGTTTTTAATACTTGCATGCTAGGAGCTAAAGCAGGTTTGCCTTTGTTTTGCCCACTGAATGTAACTCACTTCCTTAACTCCCCAGATCCAAGCTATGCTGAAGGGAAAGTTATAAACTTTAAATGAAAGAAATTTCTAGGGTAAAGTAGTGGCAAAGAAGCTTATGGGGCTTAATACACCTGTGTGTCTGCTGATGTGTCTCAAGTGTGCTGGGAGGCTGCAGTTGTCAGGCCTGTCTCTGCAGCTGGAAGAAGGGTCAGTGTTCCCAAGGGTGGCACTCTCCATGTGTGTAGCACCATGCAGTTGTCCCAAAGGGCTCTTTGCTGCCCTTCTTCGCTGTGGTCCCTTCCCATATTGCAGCTTTCCTTCCTCCCCATCATGTAGGAGGAACGCATCCCTTTGTTCCTCTGCCATCTCTTTGGTGCAGGGCAGAGCCCTGCAGTCATCAGCTCTTCCTCCGTTGGCCCTATCCTCCTCTAAAGGCTTGTCAGGCATCAGACCAGCCAGCCCTCTGCACAGTGCGAGTTTTGGGCAGGTTGTGTGCTGTGGGGCATAGAAACAGCACAAGTGGTTCTTGTCCTGGTTTTAATCTATGCCAGGGATGGCAGAATTGTTTTTCCTTTTGCCTTTGAGTCAGGATTCCTTCCTCTTCTTAAACTAGGGTGAGTTTGGAGCTTGTATAGCATTTCCTGTCCTTCCCTGTGTTTTGGGCTAAAAAATGGAAAGTTCTATGTTATAACTTTGATGTGGCCTCCATAAAAATGGTTTTATCTGCACAGTGTATGTGAATGCTGTGCTGCAAAGGAAGCTCTTTACAGCCCTTAATGGTGACTGTTTGTCTTGTTCCTGGAGGAGGCTGGTGGTTTAGGGCACGTATATGAAGTTGGACATTCAGGCTCCAGCTCCCTAAGGGAATCATTAGGTTTAATCTCATTGCCCAGTGGTTTCGCTCCATTGCTTGGCAGCAGCAGTGGATGAAGTGATGCACTGATGGCATCCTGTGTTTTGTGATGCTTCAGCGCTAAGGAAGCACGCTCTGCATGCCTTGAAATGGGTTCTGTATTACTAATGCCTCCTGTTTAACTGGAAGGACTGCACCTAATGGAAGGGACCCACACTGGAGCAGCTCATGAAGAACTGCAGCCCGTGGTAAGGCCTCACATTGGAGGAGTCCATGGAGGGGCGACCCCAAAAGGAGGGACCCCATGCTGGAGCACGGAATGAGTATAATGAGTCCTCCCTTAAGGAGGAAGGAGGGCAGAGACAATGTGTGATGAACTGACCACAGCCCCCATTCCCCATCCTCTTGCGCTGCTGGAGGGGGGAGGGTAGAAAAATTGGGATTAAAACTAACAATAGCTTTAATTATTAAAAGAATAAGAGAGGGATGGGGTGTTTTAAAATGGGGTTTATTTCTCATTATTCTCACTCTGGTCTGTTTTGTAATAACTTACACTGATTTTCCCAAGTCAAGTCTGTTTTGCCCATGACAGTAACTGGTGAATGATCTCTCTCTGTCCTTATCTCAACCCATAAGCATTTCATATGTCTTTCTTCCCTGTCCAGTTGGGGTAGTGATAGAACAGCTTTCGTGGGTGTCCAGCCAGGGTCAACCCACTACACAGGAAAAAATACACAAGAGTTGCAGAGCAGAATTAGTATTTGTCATGTATTAAATGAGTATTTGTATACTTGTAATTGAATTTTAGTATGTCAAAGAAGGACTTTGATTTTTAAAAATGGAATTTATAAGCACAAGACCTTTAAATTGTAGCCTTTCAGCACAGTTCAAGTGTATCTTGAAATGCTTTCAAGTTGTTCAGTCCCCTGTTGTGTTCAGGTTCTTCATTCTCACAGCTTTGTTTGGGTGTGGGGATGGGAATCTTCAATCTTCTTTGGTGGAAAATGGGATTTTTATGCAATGCCTGGTTTCCAGGAACTGCTCTTTGGGGAGAAAAATTCCCATTCTAACATGAGATGTTGAAAAACAATAGTGATTACTAATGCTGATCAAACTAAAGCACTTAATGTTTGACTGGGAGTGCACAGCTTCTTGCTAGTGGTGAATGTTTTCAAGTTGGTCCCCTAGTGCGGCCAGCGCTGAGCCAACAGGACATGGGTTGTGGCATGGCATCAGTGGGATTAGCACGTGGGGTGACTTTCCCCATGCTTTGTGATCATGGGAAAAATATGAAAAACTCTTTGTAGCACATGTCTGCAGTGCTTAAAGAACTGGAGCCACGCTAGCTGGGATGCCTCATAGCAAATACCGGAGATAAGAGGGATGTGTGTTTCTGTTTCTCAACCACAGCGTGCTTGTGCCTTACCCTGTTCCACAGGAATCTGCTCTGTAAAACTGGCTCTTGTGTTTATGGGATTTTCACTTGCTGTGGTGTGTTAGCTGGAGTATTTGAGTGCTCTCTTAATGAATGAGGGGAAACAAAGTTGCACAGCCATCCCATGCCCTTTTTAGATGGGGACTTTGCATAGCGCTACACTTCCTTCATTAGCACATGGCCTTGCTTTGTGGGGAGGAAGCTGCTTGCTCTCTGCCAGCCCGCTGCTCATGCTGCCTCTCTGGGTTTTGTTGTTTCCCTGCTCAGTTTTGTGCAAGAACTAACAGACATCAGCTCAAAGACCCTCGCTTCTTTTTTAATCTGCTTCCCAGGGAGCCAGAGGCACGTGCTGGGGGTTCCCAGGGAGCACAGCTTTGGGAATCTTGTTTTATCCTCCTTCCCCATCCTGCTGCTTTCTCAAGCCGGCTATCTCTGAAGTCAGGGCAGGAAATGAAGGGGCTGAGAGGTCAGGGGTGCCTGGGGAGTGCTAAGGACCAGCCTGCTGAAAGCCTGCGGTGACTCTCTAGGGTTCTGCACAAAAGCAGATGACTTTGCCTACACTTAGAAGGGTTTTTAGGTTGGTGTTGTTCATTGCCACACCAAAATCATAAAACTGTGGCCCTTCTGAAAGGGGAATGTAACTTTGTGTTGAACTGGATGGAGTGCAGTGCTGTGGTTTGGGTAGGAGGTGTGTAGATGCCACAGGAAATACAATGCATCGCTCATTAAAACTCCACAGGGATTACCTTTGGAGCTGTGTCCTTGTTGCTGGCTCAATTAGTCTGCCCATCAGCTGTCATCAAAAGCTGTAAGATGCTATCCAGAATTTGAGCCTCAAGCTGCAAGTGTCCTCTTGTAGCTTCCTGGCGATATTCAGTGCATGAGAGGCTATTTATAAGCACTTTCCCAAAACTTTCTGTACAAGCTTTCCGGAGTTGAGCAATGCAGCCCACAGCATCACCAGAGATGGCTTCTGAGCTGCTTCTCAAAGGATTCCCAGTTCATCAGGGCATGATTGAAGGGAAATGGTACTGGTTTTGCTCAGTCTGAGCCATAGTTTAAGCTAAGCCTTATTTACACATTGTGCTGAGCCAGCATGTGATCTTCTGTCCAAATTTAAACCAGTTAAACAAGGTTGTGGGCAAAGGAAACAGGAAGGATGTGCAGCGCATGGTTGGGAATGGGGAATTGAAGAACGGGAATGGCTGGTTTTTAATAGCTCCTTGCTCCTGGTTGGTCCCAACCGATGTCCCATCTGTTGCACATAGTATTTCCAACCAGATGTTTGTTTTCTTCATGCCTGCTCAGCCCCTTTTGGGTTCCCAAAAGAGCCTATCCAGATTAAATGCCTGTGCCTTGTGAGATGACTGGCTGTTATTTGGTTATTTGGCATCTCTTCATGTTCAGACAGACTGAGGAAAGGTATGAGCCTCTGCCATGGCAAGAGGTGACCTTCTTGATGTGCTGCAGCTGTTTTGCTCCCAGGAGATAGCTGGGGCTGCTCAGCCATCCTTACCTTGCAGGGATGCAAGTGGAAAGATGCTCTGAGGAGTGGTGTCCAAGGCTTTTGCTTTGCTTTAGTGTAAGTAACAGCAAATAGGAGCTGTTTGTTTATTTTGCATCCCTGCTCCCCAGTCATGGTGCATGGTGGGTGCTGACAGATGGAAGCCTGGACTGTTTTACCTAAGGAGGATGTTTTTCCCTGGGTGATAATGAAGCTCTGTTACCATTTGCTTGATGATGTTGGGAGAACTCTGGTAAGCTACTGGAGAAAAAAACATTGGGAAATTAAGTTTTCTTTCCTTTATTGAATTGTCTCCCCATGAATTTAAATAATAAGGAAGTTAATTCTTGGGTCTTTCAATTAGAATTCTGTTCAGTATTTCTTTATGAGTAATAGATGAGGTATCTGTTGTGCAGGTCTTTCTCCTGGCTTGAATTACTTCACTTAGTTCCACATATTTTTTGCCTGAAACATCTCAGGGTTCTTTATAAGAAGTTTGTTCCTTCTTTATCCATTAGATTTGTGTTGTGTGGCTTTAAAAGCCAAAACACTGCACATGTGCAGTGTGCCTCTTCGACATTGCAAATAGACATTTGTAAACCATTAGCTTAAGAATTAATAAGAACGCTTTTGGCATTTCTGTCAAATTAGGCTTTCCTTTATCTTAGAGGAAGACTTTCCAAGTTCCAAGCGGACCAACCCCCATTGGCTTTTTGGAAGGGCAAGATGCATTTCTGCCTTATGCAGCATTCCCTTAATGGGATATAACTTTTTGACCTCCAAAGTTTATGCAGGATACAGTAATAATTGTATGGGATTCTTATTGTTTAATTGTGAAGTTCCAAAAGGGTGGGTAAAAATTGCTGATGTTCCTCCAATATTCCTGTAGCCTTGTACTGAAATGCTTCTTAAAGTGGATTATGTGTTTAAAGTGTTCCATGGCCTTAAAAGGAGTGGGAAAGGTATTCTCTTCCATCTGCATGGTGATATCTATAGCTCATGAAGCAAAAACCACAGATGAAATGCTTATGATGGCTTCATTTTTTTTCCTGTATTTTCTCAGCTCACTTCACATTTCCACTAAAAGCACTATTGCTTTTTGCCCTGTTAGTTGGTGTTTGGGTTTGGACTCTTGCAGAGGGGTCTCTTGGCTCTTTCCTTTCGTCCTTTAATGCTGCTATTGGTTTTTTGGATCCTATAGGTCATTTGAACACAGATTCACACAATGAGTTGTAATTGATTGTCAGCATCTGCAAAAGCTTATTTCTGTTTGTATTTAGAAAGAAATATATGGTTAGCTTTCAGATGTAGAGTTCTAAAATCATCTCAGAGCAAGCACATTCTGCATTGCCTCAGTTAGTGTTGCAACGTCGTAGAAAAACAACTGATGTTCATCAGAAATAAGAGTTGGTGCCAATTCTTCTGTTGCTCAATTTTCACATCTTTTCAAACAAGCACCTTCATGTCTGGAGGGAGCTACACGCAGGCATCTGCAAATCCGTTTCATTGTTCCCATCCACATTCCCACTTGTAAATCTCTGTAGTTATCAAGGTTTTTAGAATTAAGAGGCTTGGCTGCTAGGACCATTGATAGTACATGGATCATTAGGGGATTTTGTCCTCCTGTCTTGGTTTGGTTGGGCTGTTGCCTTATAAATTGAAGGGGGTTTGGGTAAGGGATTTTGCCTTTGCATGGTGTTTGTGCTGTACTTGCCATGGTTCTTGTTCATGACTGGGGTGGGATAACATAGTAATGCCAAAAAATACAAGTGCTGCTAATAGGGATAAAATACGCCTGGCCAGGACTGTAAGTTCCTTACTTTCAAAGAGACGATTGAATTTCCCTTATGGATGGCACTTGTGTGCTCACTTCCCAAAGCTATTGAATGGCTTTTTCTTCTCTGAAAACATTGTTTTGTACTAGGAAAACCACCAAAGGAGATACATACTTTCCTTTTCCCTCTGTTGCTTGGTTTTGAGGCATGGAACGGCTCCATGTGTTTAGCTGGAGAGAAAGCCATTGCCACAATGGTGTGATGGACATCGTTGCTGCTCCATAATGCCAGGGCAGACATTGTAGACCTCCCTGTTACCGAAGCTCCTGTCTCCTGAGGACATTCTTAGCTGAGGAGTGAGCAGTCATTCCTGAAGAATCACAGAGGAATCAGTTTGTTACCTTGGAGTCCAGTGACACTTCCTTGTCATTCATTGATCTCCCAGTGCTGAACATCAAGAATGAAACAAGCAGTCAGGGCTGTTCATTACTTTAGAAGATATTTCAAGTGTTTGTAATATAATCTGTGTGGTTCATGGTCTTGGCTGTAGTTTTCCAGAGTAGCTAAGAGTCAGTGGAGGGGTCAACTACACATGCATGGAGTTGGGAGAATAAACTCGAGAGAATAATAATGTATATTGCAATAAATATAAGGAAAGCCCTTCTCATGGGCTCTTGGGCTCCAGACTGGGTTTGACGGGCAGCATGAGGTTTGCAGCTGTCAGTCTCCAGCCTCTTGATGTGACAGCCTCATAACCTGGGAGGTCTGTGAATACAAGCAGCAGATCAAAAGCAAGAAGAGTAATTCAATCTTAAGGCTCGACACTTGCCCATTAGGTTATGTTACGTGTTTTAATCTCTTCTCTTTTTCCTGTGCTGGTAGCACTGCAGCTTTCCTGTAGTTTGCAGATGTAAATGCAATGCTTGGTGCTAACGCCACTAACTAAAAGGCACTCACTTTGATTTATGTCTGGTACACATGACGATGAAATAGTATTCCCAATGTGAATGCACTGCTATGAGTGCCATGTGGGATACGTCTGCCCAAGAAACAGGTGGTCACGTATTATTTGGGTGCTCCAAATCTTCTGCATTATATGTTTTGTATAGTGTGAAGCTTCATGTTCAGCTGTTGGCTGCCTTTGATGGCCGTGCTTGTTTGCCCAGGGAAAGTGGCTGGTGCTGTAAAAGCAGGATAATTCTGCTGCTGCAGCTGTATTGGCAGATTTCCTTTCGTAGTCCAAACAGATCTTATTTTGGTGCAGGTTGTCAGTAGTAGCTATTTCTTCTGCAGACAAGATAGAGGAAAGTATGTTTCTGCTCTTATAGTTATCCTTAGGTTTACATACAGTTCCCTTTAATAAAAGGGTTAATGAGTTGTGTCACCAACATGCAGCAGTAATTGTACTTGACCAGTACCATCAAACACCAAAACATTTCTCTTCTGCACAAACTTCAAAGCGGGAGAAGCAGAAGAACAAGGCTAGGAAGAAGATAAAACCTAAACATGCTGACTAGCCAGGATGCTGTAAAGCCTTTATAGCTTTTGCTTGGGAAGGCCTTCATAATTCTACAAGACCTGAACTCAAAGCAATAAAATCTTTAAAGGAATCTGTGCCATTATGTGTTCTCTCGATACTTGAATTTCATAAGCAATGTAAACATGGAGTTTTACCAGGCTCTAGTCCCAGAGGGAGGCTCTTACATACACAAATAAGAGCAAGGGTATTAGTGCTTTTCCCAGGTTTTTTTGTTTTTCCCTTGCATGTTGTTTACCATTTAGATTTCATGGACTCGTATATTTTTCTGATTACTATCCAAAGGGAAACCACAGTAATTAGGGAGGTTTTGGTATATACTAACATCCTAGCATGTCTCCATATAAGCGATGATGATGATATGACCTGGGGACTTGGGGTCAAATCATGTTGTAAGTCTCTGCCTGATAGTTCCTCCCTTGGAGCTATGCTCTTCATGGCAGTATCCAAGTAGCACACTGGGATGTTGTTGCGGTGAAGCTCTCAGACTTGTGTCTCCATGATGAATGTCCATCAGGACATCAGGGATCTGTTGATTATCTGAAGCTTAGGGAGTCTGTGAAAACCCTTTTTTAAAGAGAAAAAAGCAGAAACAGAGATGTGTATTTATTTTCTTAGGGCTCTGTTTCTAATTGAGAACATGATTCAACTATATGGTTTAAAGTCTTTTGCAAATGTTCATGTGTTGGGATTTGTAGCAGTAATTTTGTTGGTCCAAAGTGCACTTTCACATCCACATTGAGAGACGAGGTCTGTCAGTTCATGTACAAAGCAAGCTGCTTTCTGTTCTTGTGACGATAAGCTGAAAAGAGGAGGTTAAAGATCCCCGTTTAGCATAAACCACTGTAATCTTGTGGTGTGAAGTGGAAGAACTGTATGGTGTGGGTGAAAGATGGGTGGTTATCTTGGAAATAAGATGGGGAAAAAAGAGTCGGGCCTCTTGGAGAATGTATTATTTGGGTATAATCCAGCTGTGGACTTTAAAGAAAGTGAGGTGTGTGAATAACTTGGTTTACCATTTTGCAAAATCACTGCTCACGAATTGCATTCTTAGGTTTGAATTTTCTCAGGGCTTTTTTAAACACATATAAATGCACATTTTCTGATGCAGATGTGATCTGGCCAGGCCCATATACAAATTCGCCTGGATGCATGATGTTTATGCATCCAGGAGGTAACTTTTTGTAGAGACAACTCTTAATAGCATTCCCAAACGATCATCTCATTTGTGCTTATTTAAAGTATCTCTTTGAAGTGCGTGGTTCTGATCAATCTTTGCCCCTCCTTTGTCTCTCCCTAACCAGCCTACCTCAAACTTAAGATATATCCGTTATAGTAGCTTGAAAGGTGCAGAGGGATGTTTGACTAAGCAGTTCCTACAGAAGCAGGACAAGCCTGTAGGACATATCTGTTATGAGCCCTCCAGGGAGCTTTCCTTGAGGTCAAAGCCGAGCATGTGTTATGAAGAACTTGGGTGTGGTTGAGTTGGGGCTTTGCTCCACTATGTGGGGTTTGGGGGTTGTTTTATAATGACAAGATACATGTGGTGTGTCCATGTTGTAATTTCCCAACAGCTGCTTGAATGCCAGGCGATAAAATGACAGACGAAATGCGTTGTGGATAAATAGTGGTGCATGTGGGAGAGGAGCGAGTAATTACTGGGAGAGACAGGAGAAATCTAGGCCTCATCTACATCTTGAAGCAGTATGTGTGTCTTCTGCCTTCTCCAAAAGGAGAGATTGGACCCCCAAAGTGTGCAGAGGAGGGTGAAAAGGATGATGTAAGTTATGGGACAGAAGGGAACAGTTAAACAGGTGGTTCTTGCATGTTTTCAAGTACCTGCCCAAGAGTAAGGAGAACCTCTTGGCTGGCTTTGTTGGCATGATGTGGGTTCTTAGCCAGGAACGAGTGCAAATGCAGTTCCCCCCAGCACAAATCCTACAGTTCTGATTTCCATGGGAACAAGAAACTGGAATTGGTGCAAGAGATGATCCTCAGCCAGGGAAATCCATCCTCTTGATCGCCACTGCTGCCTGTGGGTTATAATAAGAGTCATTGCACACGTTTGTGTTTTAGTTTCTTACTGACATTGTCATGTTCATCAGCAAAACTGACAACAGCAGAACCATGTAATGCTTTCTTTCCCCAGCATGGCTGTATGCTCTCAGCAGTACAGTTGGATCTCTCATTCCCAGTGCTGCTTTTTTTGGTCTAGATCCTGTTCATACTCATGGCATGCAATCTTAACCCATCATAGCGAAAGCTGGATTTGTGGGTTTGGCAGACCAGCTGTTATGATGACATGTGAGCCCCAAACCTCAGGCAAATGACTGCACAGTTGTGGAAGAGCTTAGAGCAAGTGCCTTGCTCCTGCTGCACAGCCTACACAGGTAGGCAGCACTGAAATAGTAGCTTCAGTAAACCCATTTTGTCAGCAAACTTTTTGAGGTGGTTGTTTTGAGTATTCACTGTCCTTTCTCTTTTCCTTAATAATAATCCAATAGTGGTTTTCTGATTAGAATTAAGCCTTCATTTTTTTTTTCTCTGAAGCATGTCCATAGGCTGAGTTCTGTAGATGCTGGTTTTTGTGAGGTTGTGCAACCCAGACCAATCAAATATTAAAAAACCTAGTTTTTTTACTGGGGCTGAAGTTGCATGGAAGCTTTTATTGGTAGGTTGTCTTGTTCCTTTTTACTCCACAAAGAATAATTCCTCATTCAGGCAGCTGCAAGTGAGATTTCTTGGTCTTAATAAAGCATCATGTAGCTGGACAAATGCTCTGAAGTCTCTTATGTTGATCCAGGAATTGGTCTTACTTATCTCTTTGTGAAGGGGAGAATTGTCATATCAAAGTAAAGGAAGAGCTTCCAAATGTAGAACCACTGGTATAGATAGCTGCAGACAATTTAGTCTTTGGACCTCTAAAAACTCACATGAATATCAGAAGGAAACAAAAAGAACCTTGTTTATAACTAGCCATATGTCAATGATAGGTCAGAATAATTTGCTGTTTGTGGTTTTACTAGTGGTGTCCATTAACATGAAAATGCCTTCAGTTCTTTTATGTGCTACATTAATCTTTCTAGTTAATGTTACCCAGTTAACCATGACAGAGGTGGGCAAGACATTAAGCTGAATTCATCTGCATTATTGAATGCTAAAATGTACCCATTGTCTGTGTATGACTCCACCAGATAGACCCCGTTAAAAGTCCATGGTGAGAAGCCAGTTCTTCTGGTAACAGAAGACCTCTCTTGAGGCTGGCATCAAGAGGAAACGAGTTATACCAATCCTTTCCTTTGACTATTAAAGGTCTTGGGATGATCAGCTCCAATGGAAAACTCTACTTCAAAGGCAAGTCAAGGCAGGTGAGAGAAATCCTACTCTCAAATCCTTATCAGACATGCTGGAGTAATTTTGCTGTGGTTTGAGGCTTTCTCTCATAACGTAGTGCCAAGAATAGTGAGCTATCTTCAATTTACTCAAGAATTTAGTTTTTATAACTTCTTTCAGATAGAAACATGCGAACACGTTTCATAATTTCCTTTACAATTGTGTGCATCCATCTATGCAAATATACAGGCTGTTTGAATTACTTAATGTTGGAGGGCTTTGAAAACGTAATGTGCTGTGTAAATGCAAAGTATCAACGATACAGTCTACGATTAATAAGGCCTTTTATTAAATAAGTGCTAGTCCTTGCCAAAATTCCAGAGAGACTTGTGGTAGAGCATGTGTACTTAACAGGTCAGAATGTGAAAGTAATAACACACATTCTCAAATGGAAAACACATGTATTTGTTTTTAAACTTGGATATATTATTTTAAATTCTTAATACCCTCACCCTTCTTTGATTAAAGGGCCATAGACTAAGTGGGGTTTTGTAAGAGATTTTCTAACAGATGTTCACCACTGACAACATTTGAAACTGAAGACAGAACAGATGAAAATCTATGGAGGAAAATAGAATATTGATCTTTAAACTTGGAAGACTATGGGAAATAAGGAGCATAGATTTCCTTCTCATAGCAGTGGGTACTTCATACTGATTGTGGAGTTGTAGAACACCACGTATGGCAATAGCAAAGGAAAGAAAAGAAATGGGAAAACTGGTTTGAGTATTAACTAATACTCCAATCATACAGAGAAATTAGGCTGGTTGTGTTAATCCCAGTGAACACCACCTAGGTGAGCAGGTTTGTAAGATTATACTAAGGCTTAGATCGCTGACTCATCTGAACTGTACTGTCTTAAGTGGAAACATTGCTCAGATTGATGGAGGTCTTGTTATCAAGTGCTCTTTTATTAGTATTAGGCTCAGTTCTTGTTTCTGTTCAATTTATCAGCTGTTACTACAAACAGATTAGAAGTGATAGAATGCTTGTCTTGACAAAAAATTAGTTTAAAGCCTTAAGATTTGGTCATGCATAATGCTGTTTTGTTACAAAGACCACTGGAAAAAATGAATTCACGAAATCTTAGAATCTTGGCCTTTTGAAAAGAGATTAGCTTTGCTATTGAATAGCATGTGTTGCAGTAAATCACTTTGTGGTGATTTGGAGGTAGAGAGATTGGGGGTGGAGGGAGGGGGAATGTGCTTCAAATCCAGGACTTCAGTCTCCTAAAGTGTTTAAGTTTCCAAGCATGATGCGAAGGTGCCAAAGAGCCTCCCTAGCTGTGCTTGCATCTAAGTGGGTGTTTTGACAATTGCAAAGGAATCTGAGATCAAAATCTGTTGTAGCACAACTGTAGATAACATCAGTAAACAAACAGAATAACCACATGTGAGGGAAGAAAAAAGAAACCCCACAAAATTAGAGAACATGTGAGTGTCAATGCTGGGTGCTCCCTTCTTTCTCAGTTTTCCTCCAAAACAGAAAGGGGACACACACAGCCTCTTCGAGTGAGCACTTAGTATATTTTACTGGTCCAGGACTGTGGGATTCCAGCCTCAATTCACATCTTGTTCCTTGTCAGGGATGGACGGTAACTAAATGGGACACTGATGGGGCTGCCCAGCTTGGGAGCTGTGTGTGCCTGGCTGTGTGCTGGCATTATCAAAATGTAGTCTGGAGCAACATCTTGATTTGGAAATCCACTGCAGATGAGCATTCAGGTGTCAATGGACACCACCACTGATAAGTCCTGTCCTGATGGGTGTGAGATGACGTTTTCCTTATCTTGAGCTCCTTTTCGCATTGCTGTGTGAGAGCATGCACAGAGCAGCTGGCAGTGTGCTCGGATAGAGTACAAGGAAGTTGATATCTATTTGTGGCAGCTTCTCTCACAAGCAAATTCACTTTGCATATTGGACGGCTGAGTAGCTGCTAAAAGTGGTTAGCACAGAATATGGTCATTCTCATTGTGTCGGTGTTAATTTCTAGCACTGTTTAAGTTGGTTTTATTCATCATCATTTATCTATGGATTTAAATCATAAACTGAGCAGGTTAGAGCAGTTTGATCTCTATCAACCTCCTATAATTTTCCAGCTGTCTTCAGACTTCAGTTTTGCTTCATAGCATACCGCAAATACAAACTGGTTTCTGATTCTGCAGAACTTTGGCATTTCGTCTTTAAGAACATTTTCACAGAATCAGATTGCTCTGTTTATTATCTTGATGCTGTGATGTGGCTATATCCAATTTCTTTGTTCTGTTCATCTCTTTTTTTTTTGGCTATTAAATATTAATAGTATGCTTGGGGGAAGCTTTTTTTTCTGCATTGAATTCTATTTTGCGTTAGCAATGCTGGAGCTCTGTGGTGTGCGTGTCAGGAACCAGTGTCTCTGCCCGGTTTGATAAGGAGAGAGTCTGGTTTTGGTTTCTGTACAAGACTCTGGTAAAGCAGGAGGACCATCTTTTGTTTCATTTACTAAGGGAAGCATGTTTCTCTACAAACCAAGTCTGGAAATAGGAGAATGTAGTTTGGGAACAAGGAAAATTACCAGGGTTGGGATAGCAAAGACTTTCTGCTTGGGAGGCAGTGGCCCTGCTGTTGAAAAATGGTGACATCTATCAATCCATCAAAGGGCAGAGCACTAAGGTAAACAACAGCCATAAACAGGGACATCTGGCTCCCATAAATTAATTGGCCATTTACACAGTGAGGGCTGTTGCATGTAAAAGAAGGCTTTCCTGCTAACACTGTCATACGCTTTTGATTCTCCTGGTTCATCCATGAATTAGGTTGGCTTGTTTTAGTCAGCTGGATTTCATTTATTTTACTTTGTCACTCTTGAAATGAAGAGGAACTGGGCGGTCATGAATCATCTGACACTGACACTTTGTCTTTTCATCCTCTGGGGTCTTGCTTACATTTTCTCTTATTATAAGAAACCCAAGAAGAGGGGATGATGAGTCTGTCTGCACGAACGTGAGTTCAAGCTCCTCTTGCCTGAGAAATACTTTTTTCCCCCTGCTGCCACCAGTGCTGTTGAGCGTAATTGATGGTGCTGTGGGCTGAAGAGGTCTCCTTGCTAAAGATGTTCTGAGAAGTCCCCATCTGTGAGAGGGTCTCTGGACCAATGGTGGCAATGCCTCATGGGTTACTAACTGGGCATGACGAGCTCTGAGGCCCCAGCTTTATTCTTGGGTAATCAAGAAGCTGTAGCTGACCAGACTTGTGAATAATGTGAGGGTGGACAGAGGCGTGTGGAGCCATTGCCATAGGGATGGACAGGGCTTTGGACTGCATCCAATGGAAAGACTGAAGCAAACTCAATCTGGCATAGGGAATAGATTTATGTTCCTGGGCCCAAGGCCAGGACATGCTGAATGCATCCCAGAAGTGTTGTACTACTCAGTTCAAATGCCTTTTGCAGGGTTAAAAGAAGTTTGCCCTTCAGGGTTGCTCTCCTTGATTCATCCATTAAGTAGTATTGCTGGGTGGAGGGGGAGGGAGAGCTACTAACATGTTGTTTTAGCTCGAAGGAAATGACCTCTGCTGCCATATGTGGCACTGAGGATTGTCATCCACATTTTTGAGTCTCTTAAATAGTTGAGGCTTCCTCTTTTCTTCACCCCGAGGTGAGCAACACATGGTCTTGCTCTTCCAGGAGTGCAGCTGAACTGAGATGTAAGGGGTTTTTTTGGTTTGAGGGTTTTTATTCCTGGCATCTGCCAGCAGTGCTATGAATTGGTGATTGGCAAGGGACAGCCCTGAGATATTCCTCTGCCTCCCAGTGGCACCTATTTCTGAGCACCAAACAACCTACTGGGAACAGGAGCAGACCTTTCCTGGGAAACTGCATTGTGCATTTCTACAGGCTTTTCTAAAGCCTGTGAAAGTGCCCCAAATATCTTTCCATTGATAGGAGTTGCTAAAGATAAACCCCACAGGCACTAGTTAGGACTTGGTGGGGCTATGTTGGGACTGTCTTGTCCTACTGGCAATGAAGCGTAGCACAAATACTGTTACTGGGATGGACAAATGGTGATGGTTTTGTGAAGGGTGCTAAAATATATCTGAAGTTCTCAAGGAGAAGATTATTGAATGTAATCAGCAAGTGACTATAGATTTGAGTCACTTCAGGCATAATTGCTGGAGTGTGTCATCTAGGAAGAAAAAACTAAATCAAAACAGTATTTTAAGGGTGGAGGGAGGCAATTTAAACCTGTTTGTTTTCAGGTTTAGGTACCTGTTTGTGCATTAATAGTGATTATCCCTGGTTCCTGAGAGCATCCCCTTACAGGTATCTCCCACCCCACCACTGTGCTGCTCTGATGGATGGCTTCCATCACTCATTCCCCTTGGCCTGCTCCTCTGTGGCAGGGGAGCCTTGCAGGGGCTGGGACATCCTGAGGGATTTTCCTGCAGCAAAAGGCTCTGTGTCAGTCCAGGGAACTCAAAACACCCTCACAGATTGCAGCCATGTAGTTGTCTATACGTGATATTTCTCACACATAAGGCATTAGGCAAGTTATGGCTTTAGTTATAACCTTTATGCAGGTTAAAATGATGTCCCTCTAAGCCAGGTGTCTGTCAGACTTCTCTGTGTGCTCAGGTTTGAGTTTCTTCTTCAATTTGCTGCTCAGCAGATGTCTTTGAGGGGGTATAAGTCATGCTATGTGAAGCTAATAATGAATTCATCCTGGAGGAGAAGCAGCAGTGCTGGCTTACAGGACAACATACTTGCTCTAGAACTGATGGGTCTGAGAACATGTGTTTTGCTGCTGCTTTTTTCTTTTGACACTATGCAAAGTTGGGTTTTTTTTTTCCTCTTCTGTTTGGCAATCTCTGCCCTAAGGTATCAGGGTTTTCCTATGCCAAACAGCCCCTCAACTGTGCTGTGGTTTGGCTGGGTGAATGGACCCTCCACAAACCTGAGAGCCTGTCTGATAGATGTGGGTTTCAGGATCAGGACCATCTGGAGTGCAATGAAATGAAATTTGCCATTGCATCCAACCAGGGAATCCAGCTTTGCTTGAAAAAGCACTGTGGGATTCTTGTTGCTTCTTCTGAGCCAGTGTGTAAGCCGCTTGAGAGAATACTGAGTAAATGTGTACAGTTGGATCAGGCAGGCTTTGTAGTAAAGAGGGAATTTATTAAAAAGTATTCAGAGAATAATAAACATGACTGAGAATTCCTGGGTTCCTGCCCATATATTATGAGTTTGTGATTGAGCTGGATAAATCTCTCTGCCTTAGTTTCCCCTTTGGGATGCAGTGTCATCTCCAGCCCTCTTTCCCTGCTCTTATCTTGAAACATGAAAATGCTATAACCAAAAAGCTGTGTTAATCATTCCTGTAAGCCTTCCATCATATGTCACTCCATGGGCTTGTCTGACTCTTGCTGAAAGCTTTGTTGATTGCTAAGTGGCTGTTACTGTCAGGGTGGAGATTTAGGGAGATCCCTGTGGGGTCAGGGTCTCAGTGAGGGGTTGTTCCCCATGTGGTATCTTTTTGCCTTCTGCTTGGATGTGTTTCCCTGTGGCTGCTTCTGAGCACCTCCAGCTCTGAGGATGGAGGAGGCACGTTTTCAACATGAGCACATAAAAATGAATGGGTCTGAAAGCAGGTACATCATTTGAATGCCACCAAAGAGATATTGTTCTGCAGCTTTGAGTTATCATTGTTTTAAATGATGGTAGTACTGGCACCTTGGTTGTAAAACCCACTGATTTTTATTATGACTAATTGAGGTCTGCCCTGGGCAGGGGAGATGCAGCACTGAGCCTGGCTCCCTCCCAGGAGCATCTCCTCTCCACTGAGGGTTCCCTGTAGGAATGAAAACCACCAACTTTTTGTACCAAACACAGGCCTCTTTTGGGGGCTGTTTTCTAAGGAGGAAAGTTCTTTCTTGTGCTGATATGAGACCAGATGGAGCTGAAGATGACCTTGGTTGTGCTTTCCCAAACAATGACAGCTTGCGGTGTGGGGACTTCCCAATCTTGGCAAGTAAAAGCTGTCTTGGAGTGTTTTGCTAGGTGAGACTTGCAGTGAGGTTTAAAGAAAAATGCATGGGGATAGCACTGGATTTTTTGGGTTTTGAAGTGAAGATAAAGTTAAATAGCAATAGAAACTGTTCTCCCTACTTCTTGCTTGAGCAGAGAAGTTTATTGCTATCTGAGCTCACCAGACTTGCCTAGGATCTCCCCAGCCAGAGCAGGGGGTGATGGCTTTTCCTATTTCCATTATAAGAGAAGTCAGTCATGAGTTCCCTGCTCTCTTCACCTGGTTGAAGTAAAGTTTTCCCTAGTGCCACACACAATGGGACTCCAGGCACCTTTTGTCAGGCTTTGTCTGCATCTCCCCTTCCTGTCTCTCCAGCCTCAGGAAGACACTGCTTTAAGAAGTGCTTCTGAGATTGGTTGTTTTGCTGAAACCTTTTGTCACCAGGACACTGAGATGGTAAATGGAGCAGCATGTGATTTGGGGAATGGTCTTGAAAGAGACCTTCCTCTTCTTTCCTTCTCCATGGGGTTTAGGTTGAAATCTGTTATCTCCTTTCCTGTGGATTATTGGGAGCTTGTTTGCATGCTCCCTAAGCCCCATCTCTTGGGCTTTATCTGCTTTTGGAAGCTGTGAGTCATCTGTAGCAAAGTGCAGGAGTTGTACTTGGGTTTTGATGGTAAAGATACAAGAATGAGGGGATAATTTTCTTTTGCATTTGGGTTATTCCTGAGCCTTGGAGCAGTGAAGAGTTTTCTTCATTCATGCTTCCAAAAGGAACAGTATATGTCTTTGTATGGCTGCGTATTAATTCCCTTAGTGCATTCCTATTCATATTCATCCATAAAGCAAGCACTCTAATAAATGTTTTCTCTGATGACATTCAATGATGCATTCTCCTATGAACACATTGAAATATATCCATAAATTCTAAGCAGACTGTTAGGGTTGGTTTTAATGTTTGAATCTCTGTCCAGTGCTGTAAAAACTAACAAGTGCTTTGGGTAAGTAGTCTGGGGCTATTTTTGTTTCAGTGTGGATGTTTTCCTAGTACGCTTAATTTAAATAATCAAATTGAAACTGCTTGCATTTCCCAAGTAGAGACATAGTTTTGATGGATGGCATGCTGTGATAGGAAGAGATTAAAGTAGAAAATGCTTGCTTTAATGATGTAGTGAGATACAGTTTGCAGATATTCCCTATAATTTAAGATTTGATAAAAGTCTTTCTAGGTTTATAGTGCATTCTTGTAGTCTCATTTCCCATTATCTCATTGTGGTATAGGGACTATAACTTATTAAATGAGGAACTGGAGTTTAATTTACTATGGGTAACTCTCTTAAAATCTACTTTCATGCACAGATGGGCTGTAGCACTTTTAAGTGACTGGTGGACAGAATGATCTATTTATTTTTGTTACTGCTTGATAGAGAAGAATTTTTCCCCAGGGGCATAGTACTGCACAACTGACCTATTGCATTAAATAAATTCTCTGCTTTCCTTTGGAGTAAGCAAACCAGTGTATTCCCAGAGCAATTAGGGATGTGTGCCCCTTCCCCTTGCTGATTTGTACCACATTGGTACAAAGTCTGTAAATAAACAGAGCTGAATTTCTTACCTATTGTACATGGGAGTGATGGGTGTTTGGTGGCTGAGGGTGATGTGATCCATTTGAACTGTTGCAACTATGCTTGAGAATTGCCTTGACTTTGTGGAAAAGGCTTTCAGAGGAGTCTGGAGGCACCAGGGCTGGAGAGGTGGTTGCAGCCTGAAATGGAATTGTAGAATAGTTTGGGTTGGAAAGGACCTTAAGATCATCCAGTCCCAACCCCCCTGCC
>JBAFWW010014434.1:0-13352 GCA_036873685.1 Agapornis canus
TAGTGTGAGCTGTCCCTGCTTATGGCAGGGGGTTGAAACTGGATGATCTCAAGGTCCTTTCCAACCTGAACTGTTCTGTGATTCTATGATTCTAGCTCTCATACGTTATGAAATAGAAATGGACAGGACTTCTCCAAAGGACAGGGGAGTTGCCCATAACCTAAGAGGTCTTGTTAGAGAGATGTGGCAAGAGGAAAAGCTGGGGAATTCCAGGCCAGCTTGACTTTGATATTCTAACAAATACTGAGGCAAATTATTAAACAATCACTTTAGAACCGTTAGAGGATCAAAGGAAGTAAGAAACAGCCAACATGGACTTGTCAAGAGCAAATCATGTCAAACTAATCTAATCTCTTTCTCTAATGGGGTCATTGGCCTATGGACAGATGAAAGTGATAGATATGATATACCTTGACTTTCATAAGGCTTTTGACACAATCTGGTATGAGAGTCTCCTCCAAGCAGGGAAATAGGATTGAAAGCAGATCATACAGCACGGGAACAATTTAAAAAACATTAGCCTTTGAATTCAATATCAGGAATCTCTTCTGAGCCATGGAAAGTGATTGAAGTCTCTCAGGCATCTGTCCTGGGCCCAGTTCATTGAAAAGTATTTGAACCTAGAATCCATGCAGAGCAACAAAGTCAGAGCAATATTCACACAGAGAATATACAAGAATCTTGTGGAATTGATGTTCATACTGTTTTACAAATAGAAAATACACAAAACCCTCTATCAAGAAAGAATCATGTGTTCTCTTTCTCTTTCAAATACATCTCTAAATATATATATTCCTAAAACTATTTTAGTTCTAATGGATAACAAAATCATTCATTGATATTTCCCGAATGGGGACACAAGTTTATTGTTAGGTAAATGTCTGGTTTTGCTATAGGTAAAGAACATATTTCCTGATGTGACTCAGTCTTTTCTAGCTATCTGACCTCAAAGAGAATCATTCCAGCTGTACAATTTACTACCTTTGACTGTGCCACAACTCCATAGGAGTTGAAAAGACAGCTGTTTGTTTCAACCTATTTGTTAACAGATTAGATGATGGAGCTGATCAGACACAACTAAACTCCTGAATATAGACATCTGTTCAATTTTAGATGCCCAAGGGTATCCCATCTGGCCTCCAGCTGCCTGTTTGACAGGGTGCTGCTCTCCTGTGAGCCCCACATCCTGACTCTCAGATGTACCAGGTTCTTTTGAGTACCCAACACATCTGAAGTAGCACCACACTGAGGCAACTGAATATCCTATCATCAGCTTTGTGGATAAACTAGGAGGTGAGGGATGATGATGCCAACACATGATTCAATTTGAATTGTCTTGCAAGATCAAGATGAAATGCAATAAGGCAAGTGAGAAGTCAACACAGGAATCAAATGCACAAACTGAAGTATGATTAAACCAGTGGCTACACCATTGCAGAGACTGATCTGGGCATCAGAGTGGGTTCTACAAAGGGGATGGCAAGCTTTGCCAATGACCCCACTTCACAACAGGAGCTGTGGATCCTCAGAGCTTGTCAAGGAAATCATCCCCACTTGGGGCACTGCACTGTAAGAACAATAGAGACAGAGCAGAGCTGAAATGAAAAGAGAATGGACAGGAGCTGAGAAGAAGTTATATGAGAAAAGATTGAAGAAATTCAGCCAGTCTTTTTTCCCTAGAGAAGAGTAAACTTGCACGAATAAGGATGCGAGAGTGGTGTAAAATATGTACCAGGTTGTCCTGAAGCAAGGAGTGAATGATTGTTCTCCATCTCCTCTCAGGGTAATTGGCCTGCTTTGCAGCAGAGAAGATATATGTTGGACATTAGGAAAGTACCCAGCTACCAGGATAATTCTGTACAGGAACAGGCTACCCAAGGGGGCAGGGGAATCCCCTTTTTCCACTATCTCAAGAAGCAGATCAATGACTCCAAGCAAATTGATGACTCTGTGGCTTCTTCTTGTTTTGCCAGGACCAGGATCAAGCCCTTTGGCCTTTTGAGCCTCCTGCTTTAAGACCATGCAGTGAAAGGAAACGTTTGTGCAGCTGGCTGCCCATGAATTAATCTCATACCTGAATATGGGCAGTTGTTCATAGTTGAAGCCACCCTATTACACTTGGACTGCCAGTTCCTGAACAGCAGGATCTCAGCATACAACAGGAGAGGTACACTGGACGACAGCACAGCAACAGTAAGGAGAGCCATCTATCTGTATAGCAAAAGGTTAAATAGAGCTGATCACTGTCTCAGACCTGGTTTGAGGTCTTGTTTCTGCTGTAAAGTAGCTTCATAGTCTCCACTGGGAGGAAGCAAATCAGCAGTGAGTCATGAAGCTTTGGAGATGGCAGGATCAGTGCTGGGAGGAGCAGTAGGTGGAGGTGGGGGAAAATCTTCAGCAAAAAGCTAGATTTTATTGTTGTGAGAAATGTCGGTTTGCTGAGATTTTGCTGGAGAAAAATGTTTCAGCTTAAGTTTCCATTAGTCCAAATGCTAAGTTTTAAACACTTATCTCTGCACGATTCCAAATGTTGGCAGTGCTGAGTTCCCCATGCATTGAAAGCCCCTCTCCTGCTTCTACATGCCCTCTCTTTAGGAACTTTATGGAGTGGTGATTTGCAATGTCGAGCAATGTCTAATAAGCTGCTTATCAGGACTTCAACTGAATATTAAAGGCTTCTTCCCATTCCCATTTAAGAAAGAAGTGATGTTCTGTCATATCCTCTTCTCCAGTGCAGACAGGCAGGACCCCCATAGCCCAGCACCTCCTCAGCACTTTGCATGCTCTTCCCCTGATGTGATCCATACTTTTTTACAGCCCAGACTTCATTTCACTGCATTGACTTCTTCCTCAGGTTTTGATTTTAGGCTAATGTGGACAAATCATCGTTCCCTTTGCAGAGACACTGACAATCGGCTGGGTAATGACTGTCATTTGTACTGATAAACCGGCATGCGAAGACACCCTCATTGTTATTGGTAGGTATTTCTCTGCAACAGCACCAGCCTTTCCTTGCTGGCAGGAAGGAAGCACGGGGCTTGCAGTCAGCGCTGGGGTTGCAGAGCCTCGCAGTTTAGCACATACTTTAATTAATTAAGCCATATTAATAACAGTACTTGGATAAGGTCCTACACTGTGCCAGGCTGAGTCAGTGTGAATGCTCCAGGAGCTGATGGGAATCTGGTGTGGCCTGCATGTTTGCAACACATTCTTATCACACGCATTTTGTGTTAAGGGGTCTTCAGGTACTAACAAGACCCCAAAAAACCTCAGAACTAAATGCAACGACAGAGACTAATTCACAGGCCTGCCCCTTTTAGTTGAGTACCTGCCCAGCAAGCTACAGAGCCAATCTCTGCTTGCCAGCTTTCATCTTGGCTTCATGAATCTCTCGTACATACATGTCTCTAGAGGTGTATGATCTGCAGTATGCATCCTGTGTGGAGAGAAGCGTTAAATTCCTTCCTGTGGTAGCTCTGCAGTAATCAGGGATGCAGGATGCAGGATGCAGTATGTAGGGTGCAGATTTCTGGGCCTTCCAACTGAATGCATTAGAATTTGACCTTCAGGTACTGAACTACTAATTCTCCTGTGTGCTGAGTCCCTGGATGAGATACCACCATAAGGTCTCTGGGCTGGCTCCAGCACCTGGAGGTTGTCTTGTCATATAGCAGGGTCTACTGCTCTGCAGATACTCCAGGGTAACAGTGCACTTCCGAAGTACTGGCTCTACTGCTGTATTTCTCAAGCACTGACTCGCAGATTCACCACCTCTGCTTGGGCTGTATCCCATAAGCAGCATCTCCTGTCACTCAAATGACACTTCAGTTAATGCTGGGCATCTGAATGTCCTGAAGAACATGGGCTTTGGTCCTGCAGTGCTCCATAGAGAGAAGTTTCTAGAACTTAACCAGGCATGGCTGCTTCTAGGAGGTGGAGACCAAGCTAAGAATTCTACCCAGCCCCTGCACATTAAATGCTGCTGATTTCCTTTACACTTCCTCTGTAAAGCATATAAACTTCTACCCACTTTAAGCATATTGAATCTTGCTTCTGATGTTGCGAGGGCTATCCATTCAGCTTAAAATTAACTGATGCCTGCTCAAAAGCCTTGGTGCTTTGCATCCTGAAACGCCATTTCTTGTGCTTGCTAAGAAAAGTTTGCTGGTGATAGACAGGCTGCTGCCTCCTGCAGAGTTTGAGAGCTCTTCACACAGTTACGCAAACCATTCAGTATTTAATTGCTCTTTCTTGACTATATGGATGTTTTCTTAATGTATTATTTCAGCAGAGCAATAGCAATCTCCCAGCTTGTCGCCTGCATCCCAGCTCCTTGCACAGTATCACTCGCTCAGTCCTGTACACTCAGCTCCTTGCAAGGCTCTTCTGCAGTGGCACAGGGGCCCATGTGCAGCGTCTCTGCTGCAGAGCACCACAATGTGATGCCCACACAGACAATGGGGACACCCAAGCAGCCACAGAATGGCCTTCTCCATATCACATGGCATTGACATGAGCACATGATTTTCTGAACTTGGACATGTAGAGGCCTTCTGGAGTTTGCCTGCACTCTAATCTCCTTTGCTCCAGATGCATCCTTCCTACTGTGCCTCAGTTCTATTCTCACATCACCCACCTCTCTTTGAATGCCTTTCCTTTGAAGAAGTCTTCCCATACTTTAGGAAAAGCAGTCACCCTCAGTGAACATTTTGATTTGCAATAAAACCCATCAAAACATGTTGGATATTTTTCCTCTTCATTACAGGAAAGATAAAAAAGATGGGTTTGAGTTTTCTTCTTTGTCATTTTCTTTACCAGTACCAGGGTTTGTGGTGGGTGATCTTTTGCTTTGTGAATAGAAGAACATTCTGGCAACATCCCATCAACCTTGTTGTGCCTTACTACCACCTGCAAACACTCCCTGGTAGCTGCTTCCTGCATCAGCTGAGCACTGTGTATTGCCTGCCTACATCCATGTCCTGTGGTGGGTTTCGTGGGTGTCTCAGGCTCTTGGAAGCCCCTAAAGTAGTCAGAGCTCTAGATGCAGCTTTGTCATTGCCTGGGAGATGGGTGATAGCTATCTGTCAGAAAGTTTGAGACCATTCTTCATAGCAGAGACTATTAAAGAAGCAGAAAGTTGATTCCAGTGCAACATGCACCCATGCACAGGAAGCGGATGTGGAGAAAGGTGTAAGGCACTAAGCACAGTCACAAACCTTCATCACTGCTCACCAAGGATGTTCCTTTTAATTCATCCAGGAGCATGGTTTATTTTCACAGCTTGAGAAATGCTGGGGCCTGACCCTTCAGACAAACCATATTCCCTGGGAATTGTCTCCTCCATTAGGCATCTTTACCTGGGGCGAAGCTCAGCATGTTATAGCTGCACTCTCAGGTATCCCACAGAGTATATGTGTATACATACACACACACACACACATATATATATATATATACACCCCTTGGGCTTTCTCACAGATTTCTATCTCAGTCATTAGTCAGGATGATCTAGCAGGCTTACTAAAGAAGCCTTGTGCTCCAGAAATATGGTCTCCTTCTGGACAGACCCAGGTAGGTTGGCACCTTCTTTATCAGCTGAGAAACCCTTCATTACAGTGCAAGTATCACTTTTCATGAAGAACAGGCTTTCAAGGGAGATATTAAGCACCTCTCTGCTTATAAATATTTCATCTTTCTTTAGCAGGTACCTCCGGAAACATTCAGTGTAAAGAGATGTTAATAGCTGGTGAGAATATGTCTAACTGCTACCTCTGCCTATGCAACAGAAGAAACAGGAGGACATGCCATCGCAGCCAGGGAGGAAGGCTCCGAGATGCAAAACCATGGGTTATTTTGAATGTCTGCAGGAGCTGAGGTGGAAGCCTCTGCCTTTAAATAAATCCAGACAGGCGCAGACACTCTGAGATGTGAACACATACCTACGCAAGTTTGGAGGTACCGTGTGGCTAGCGGTGCCAGTGGCTGAGAGCAGACAGAAGCAGTAATGGGAACCCAGTGTTGGGCTTCCTGGGGTTTTTAATGAACAAGACAGCCCTCAGCAGGCTTCAGAAGATAGGCAGAGCAACACCCCAAGGCTCAGCATTGAATCCAATACCCAAGCAAGTAATGTTCATTTAAGAGGCATTTAAGGGTCCATTAAGGACAATAGTGTCAGCCTGCCAACAAGGCCAGGTGAAAGAGCAGGACCTGAGAAGTGAGGGTCAGGAGTAAATTCAGGACCTTGAAAGCCAAGTCAATGATCACATAGCAAGAGGAAGTGTCAGAAACCTTTTAAATGCTTGCTAGTGGCTCCGAGCACTGGTCAGGCTCCCAGCAAGACTGAGGGTGGGCAGGACAGAGTCCAGACCAGGGTTGTTCTGTCTGATCTGTACAGGCCAGGGGTAACCATGTATCATGGCATAGTCCTGTGCTAAAACAACATGGGCACCCGGAGACCAGGCAGGTCAGTGAGCAGCTCTGTGCTGTTACAAGGGAAGAAAAGAGGCAGGATTGTCAGTGGAGGTCTTACCTAGGCTTTGTAGTCACTATGCTGGGGGTGAGCTGCAGAAGTGGCACATCTTTTGGAGGCTACAGCATCTGACAGGGCAGCAATGCTCTTCTCTGCCCAGGAAGGGGTGAGTTTTCATCCTACCTGGATCCTGACAGCCTAGGAAAGGGAAGACAGTAGGGAGGATAGATCCCTGTCTGACATTCGTGTACATAGGTAAGCCTGCAGCCGCTTGCGCACATCGCATTTACCCTGGTGTGAATAAAACCATATCTGGCAGCTTGTAGTGAACCAGGTCTGCAGTTCTTCTTCAGCACCTGCACCTCTTGGCTCTACTTCCATCCCTCAGATGCCTGAACCAAGCTTTCAGCATGAAAGCATGCTAGATAGCTATCAGCATCTTTGCAGTAAGGGAATATCACTCCAAGATGAAGCATGGCAAGTGAAGGACTGATGAAAGCAAGGAAACGAGAGAGGTCAAGTTGAGAGGAGGAGCAGTTAATCTGTGCTTCTCCATGAATATTCAGAGCCGGTTCCTCAACTTGCACTGCAGAGCATTGCCAGTGGTGAAAGTAAGAGCTGGGCTGGGGGAGGGGTTTATTCATTCATTGATTTTAAGTATCCTTGCCGGGATCCACAGATGCTCATAACCTCTGTGGTACCGTGTTTGCTGCTGGAGTTCTGTGGTGCTCCGCAGGTGAGCTCCTGCAAACAAAGCAAGCTGCCTGCAGGTAACCTGCCATAAACATCGAGCATCCCCAGCCCTGGGCCCCAGTGCCAGGAACAACTATCCCAGAAATGTGTGCTCAGGAAAACCTGGCGGAGGACTTGAATCTGTTCATCAAATCTGACAGCAAAACTCACCATTGGCTGTCAGTCCCTGCAGAGGGGAGAGAGTTCTGATAGCTGGAGGCTTTCAGTCTAGTGAAAGAAGGCAGCGTCAGAGTCAGCCGCTCAGTGCTGGAAGCAGACAAAGTCAGACCAGAAGTAAGGTGCTACTTGGGAGCTCTGAGCGACTATGGGTAATGAAGTGAGAAAGCATTTCTTGACTGCCTTTGAGAAGATTCAGGGTCTTTGTGGGAATTGTGCTTCCTACCCTCACCACCACTGGAGCCATGGGGTGGATTTGGTGACTGACCCATTCACCCTCTGGGATGACCACGCTCCCTTGAGGTCTGCATCCAGGACATCTCCTGCAGGCTGTTCATGGATTTCTCAGGGAGGCACTGGGCAGGAGAAGCTCATCTCTGCCTTGAAATCTTCCTTTTCTGCTCGGTCTCCAGATGTGCCAGGCTTTGCAGAGGTACTGGTGGCTCATAGACCAGTTCAACCTGGGCATCCCCAGAGCAGTGCTTTGGAAGCTGGATCATCCAAGTGAGGGAGTCAAGAAGGGTCTACACTGGGCTGCTCTAGTTTGTCCTCAGGGAACAGCTTAGCCTGGATTTAATATTTATTATTTTATATTATTTTATTCTTTATATTATTATTTCTTATTTTAGTATTATTATATTTATATCAGCTCCTTTCCCTGCACTTTCTTCCTTGCAAATCTGGTGACTGAGGCTGGTGGCACAGCTCCAGAAATGTTTCCTGCTGCAGACTGGTGGGAGAGCTCTCTACCTCGAGAAGCTCCTAGACCTGAGCTTGAATTATTGCTACCTATGAACCCTTAAATTTTCCTGCTAAACAACAGAATGTGTTGGGATTGGTTAGATGAAGATAAATAACTCCAGGAAGACAGATTCCTTCCTGAACAATAGGACATAGAAAAAGAAGGAGCACTCGGGCTGGAAATGGGCCAGTGATGCCTTGTCAGAGATGGAAGGGTTTCTGCCCATGATCTGTCACACCAGGCAAGCTCTATGTGCTCTGTGGAGCTCTACTAGGCACCTGAGGTGGGTTCTGCCCTGCATTCATGGGTCTGTGCCCATCCAGGTAGCTGTGATCAGTGTGTGCAGGCTGGTTTTGCAAACCTCTGTGCACAAGGGTGTGTGCCCCCATGTGCTGAAGAGCTCAGAGGAGCTTTATGAACTGATCCTCCCCAGTCTATTGTCCTGGGGCTTGGCCCCTGGCTAAGCTAATGGGAAACAGCATGGTTTGGTAGTTTCTTCCTCTGCTCTCCCAAGGTAGCAGCAATCATGCAGGCTGTGTGAAACAGGGACACTCAGGAGCAAAGCCTCTGCAACTGCTGCACCACTGAATTGGAATTCTCATTCCGGTCATCTTTACTCATTCCCTGTACTTTGAGACAGTTTTAAAGGTTCAGGTGAAGGCTGAGCCTGCAAGTTCTGGAAAGAGACATTGCTATTACTCAGAAATAATACCTATCAGAACAGACCAAACAAATGTGACCCTCGTTGCCTTCAGCCCCCTGCTAAGCCATCTGCCCTGTCTGTCTGCAGTTCTCCCTTTCAGCTGAATCATTTAACATTGTGCAGAACTCATCCATCCTGCTGCAGCAGCCCATAAACTCTCAGCAAATGCAAGGTCTCAGCCTGGCAGCCAGTGGCTGGCACCACGTGTCATAGAGAACAGTGGGGCTCCCTGACCAGTCCCCAAAGACAGGGGCAACTTGTAGGAAAATGTTATATTCAAAAGGCCATAAAGGTGCAGTGATGGGGAGGCCAGAGCCGTGGCTTCTTCCCCTTCATCCTGGTGGTGTTCTGCCTTTAGACCTCAGAGAAATCATCTACTCTTTGGTGTGTGGAATTTTTGCGGTAGAAAGAATATTGATCTACAGAGGGGACAAAAAGAAGGGGGAGGGGGGGGGGGATGCTCTGAACTTCCCACTGATTCTGGGAACATTAAATCTGGGGCTATGCTGCTGAGTGTGACCTGAATGTGGGCTTGGGCTCAGATCTCAGCCTCAGAAAGTCTGAGAGATTTGGGGCACTGAGGGCTAGAGCAAGAAAAGGAGATCTGTGGTCAGGAAATCTCCCAAAGGTGTTCTTAAAGAAGAAGAAAGTGGGTTAGTCCTGTGCAGGGAACATACAGGGACACAATACCTGGGGACAGTCTTGTGACTAAGCCTGTACTGGGAGACCAAGGAGACATAAAGGTGATGGTCTTACTTATTTTATATGGTGACCTTTCCAGGGCTGAACTCTGTCAGACAGCTTTAAAATCCCACTTTTCTTGGCATAAACCCTCCCTCCCTTCATTACATTTAGACACATATGACCCCTTGAGCCTAAATTCCCCCTCTCTCTGCTGGGCCAGCAGTGTCCCAGTTTCTTCTCAGAGATCTGTGCATGGGATTTAAACTTGGTTAACCAGCCCCTGCTCCTGTTCCACATGACTTGTTTTTCCAGCAGTATAATTCACAGTTGCAGACATATTAAGTACCAGCTGGGCAGCTCATCTTGTTAGTAGGATTATAGCTGTAATAACTCTGGAACCCATAGTTATGATAAATTTACTACCTAAATTAATAGCAGAAAATTAGCATTTGTCATGAGCATGACTTGTCTGGGGCTAGTTCTTGTACTGGGAGGTTTGGCCCCGCATTTTGTCACTGGGTTGAATTCCTCTTGAAGACAGATGTGAAGAGCTGAGGTAAGCACCTCCTGGTGAAGGAGACAAAGTCCAGCTTGCCAAAGCCCTAGTGTGGTCAGCAGTGGATGCTCAGGATTTGCCCAGGGAAGCCCTGATCTACCCTTCCAGCTTCATGCAAGCAGAACTGGCAGAAAGTACCAGTGGCATTTCAAAGGGGAATGGAGCAACACTGGTGGGCACTGGAAGAGTGAAGATGAAAGATAGATGGCACATGACTCAGAGGAGGAGAAGGATAAAATGGGTTCCTTCAGGTCCAAATTTAGTTGAAAGTCTCCATCTTTGAGTGTGATGAACCCTGGCACAGGGTGCCCAGAGGAGCTGTGGCTGCCCCATCCCTGGCAGTGCTGGAGGCCAGGTTGGACACAGGGGCTTGGAGCAAGCTGCTCCAGTGGAAGGGGTCCCTGCCTGTGGCAGGGGTTGGAGCTGGATGAGCCTTAAGGTCCCTTCCAACCCAAATCAGTCTGTGATGCTTGGGGTGATTGTGTGCTCTATAGGTCATCTCCTGTGCCATCAAAAGCTGTGTTATGTGCTGGCAGTCACCAGTGTAACTCTCAAGCTGGTGAACAAGGGGGTGCTGTGTGTTTGCTGCATGGTGGCATGGACTTCTGCAGCTTCCTAGACCAAAGCAGCCCTTAAGGATGGATTTAAGCCCATATGTGAACTACAAAGATCCTAAGTGTTGCATTGCAGCATCCCTCTTGCCACTGGGACCCTGTGTGACCGCAGCAGCTCTTAGTCTGTAGAAGCAAGAGAAGAGGGAGGACAAGCAGGGGTTTCTTGCAGCTCTGCAGTGCTGTGGAGCCCTGAGGCTGTAGGCAGTGATGGGCAAACCCCACAGCAGCCAAATGGACCAGAGGGGTTTGTTACTGTGCAATGTGTGATGATCAGGGCAAGGAAAGTGCTGGTCCAGGAGGTGGGTTCCTGAAGGAAGGAGCCATCCCAAACCTTTAGTGATGAGTTTGATTTAGCCCCTGGCTGGGAGGCTGAAATGTCCTCTCCTGGCTGGGGGCAATTCCATGCTGATTTAACCCAGCTTGTGTTGCTTTTGCTGTTTAAACACAGGTTCTCACCAGCAGAACTTGGCCTAGAGTGTTCATCCTTCTCCATCCCCTCATTTGCTTGCTGTACGCCCCATCTTGGGTGGAAAAAGGCTCAAATGTAGGCTTAGCTTTATTACTTTAGACATGGCATGTCCAAGCAAAGCAACTGTTCTGGATGTGTGGGTGAATAACTCATCCTCATGCTCTTCAGCAGTCTTTGTGGATGTTCAGAAGCTTTTCCCCTGCCCCAGGCAAAATGTCTCTGCTTTGAACATCAGAGCTGGCACTTTGGGGGCTGCAGGGCTTCGGATTTGGGCAGGGTTTAGCCTGAACCCAGGGGTAGCTGCTGTCTGCCCTGTCCCAAAGGTCCTGCTTCATGGTAACTGCCCAACAGCCATTACTAGGATGGGGATGAGCTTCGACTAGCCATGTCCAGGGGCAATGTGGTGTGAGAATGGCAGCTTTAGCTCTTACTGGTGAACTGCTGAGAGGAGTCCAAAAGACCAGGAGATGTTGCCCCTTGTCTCTCTCTGTTGATGCTGCTTTATGAGCTGGGATGGGTAATAAAGGTTAATGGGATCAAACCTAACTTATGTGCAGGCTGAAGGGGTGAAGATGCTGGAGCTGGTGCTGGTTTGCAGATACCCAATCATGCAGGGGCTGGCCAGCCTTCTCCTGGGGCTTTTGCCCCAGATAGAAAGAGTGATTCCCAATGGAAGGAGAAGTGGAGCTGGTGTTCACACTGCCCTGAAGGCTGGGCTCTTCCATGAAGCTCATACTTCTCTCTGGCAACTTGCTCCAACTTCTCTCTTCTATTCAGAGCCTGCTGCTGCTTTTTGACACATCTTCAGCCCCAAATCATTGAAGCCTGGTGCAGGTCTTCGTGATGCTCCTGGCTTTGGAAGGGGGTGGGGGGGTAGTGGTAAAGCAAAGCACCCCAGAGCAGACCTGGCTTGGGGATGGGTTTTCACCCTGAGGGAGATGTGTTTCCTCCTCTTTATCTCCCAGAACTGATAGGTTTGGGTTTGTCCCACCTCTGTCTTGTGGCCTTTGAGATCAGGGAAGATTTAGGTTGGAGATAAGGAAGAAGCTCTTCCTGGTGAGGGTAAATTGAACAGCGGGGTTGTAAAGTTTGCTAATCCATCATGTCCAAGGCTGGTGAGCCCTGGCCAGCTCCATCCAGATGATGGTTGCAGAGGAACTGGTTTTACAAACACCTCCTGCAGCTCCTGTTACTGCTTGCCTGGTAAAGGAGAAGACAGCACCACTGCTACCTTGTGATGTTTGTGACTACAAATGATCCTCTCCTCCAGCAACACCCCCTTTGCTACCTTGCCCTGCCTGTCAATGGATTAGTGAGCTGGGCCCTAAACCAAGCAGCAGCTAGCAAAGCTATTCTCAATTCCCAGAACCTCTTAACTCATCCTCTTTTCAAGGATCCAATATTAAGAGAGGCCCCAATTGGCTTTTGCTGGAGGACTCTAGAGAGAGTGAGATGCTTCCTTGCAGGCTATTTCCATGCCACACTTCAGCCTCCTAACCCCAGGGGCTGGAGAGAGCTGGGTTGTGCAAATAAAAGCAGCAAGAGGTGCTTTGTTGAGGGAGGAATAAGTTTCCTCAGAGCCTTTTTGTATGCAAACCACTGACTCTTGTTTTAATGGCTCTCTTTTTGTGTGTGGTTTAATTGGCTGGTATTGTTCTGTCCTAAAAATAACTCTATAAAGACCTTCTGCCACAGCAGATCCATTGCCCACGTGTATTTCAGCTCCAGCTTGCTTTCCTGGTTAGGCTTTCTCATTCTTCTTTATTGGTGGAAGCACAGAAGCTGCTGGGAAGCAATATTCCAGGAGATAAAGCGGGTTTTGTAATGCCAGGCTGTAAGGGAAGGGAGGTTTGCTGTGGACATCTTCCATTTGGAGGCAATGGGAGACCTTGGGATGTGTGTGGGAAGGATGCTGTCCTGAAATTGAGGCTTAGCATCCTCAAAAGAGATGCTGGGGCTCAAGGAAGACCAGAGCTTCAGGTGGATTTGTGTGAAGACAACAGGGCTGGAGCCATTGTGATGGGTATCTCATAGCAAAAAGTGCAAGTCACCTCCACCTGAGCCTTAAGCGGGTAAATCGTAATGAAAACATCTTCAATTGTCATAGAATCCTATAACGGCTGGGGCTGGAAGGGACCTTAAAGCTCATCCGTTCCAACCCCTGCCACGGGCAGGGACCCCTTCCACTGGAGCAGCTTGCTCCAAG